>JZKD02S1731757.1:294861-342144 GCA_000966675.3 Picea glauca | reverse complement strand
CAAGAAGAATGACTGTCCTAGACCACTCCCCATGTTAACCACAATGGGAAGTCATTGTCTATGATACATCAACAATCAATCTGCCTCCCATGTTAACTACAATGGGAAGTCACTGTTCATCAGAAATCTCAATCCACTTTTCGAACAGGAAAGCATCTGTCCGATCTGGACTAATTTTTAGTTATAAAAATAAATAATGTTTTCAGTGCTCCCTCCTAACTGGAGAGTTATTTAAATCACAAGAATAAATGTTCTTCAAGAATATTTTTCCGTACCTTCTTCTAGCTTGGAGAATATTCCCTTTCAGCTAAGGGATTTATTTCCACAATCCCTATCTTCTCTCGGAAATATGAAAACTTGATTCTAGATAGAGGTTTTGTTAGGATATCTGTTGTCTACTCACCAGTGAGAATATATATTGGAGAACCACTTTCTCCTTTCTGGACTTCATCATGGATAATGTAATACTTGTACTTTAGTCTGGAGCACTATGAAGGCTTCATGTAGATCTGGATGATACAACATATCATAGTTGGAGAACTGGAACATATCCAAGTAGCACTTCTTCTGTCATCATGAGATATGATTCACCGAGTAGTCATATTGATGTTATAGGAAATCTTCACCACGCTTTTGCTATGCACTAGAGGTTCTCCACCACCAAGTTGTCTTCTACTTATCTGCATACAGGATTCTCTTTTTGGTATGTCTCAAAGTCTTGAGATTGCTCTTCATATGCTCTTTATTCAATTTCTCTAGAGAACATTCTTTGCATTTATCTGATGTAGAATTCCAACTCATGGAAGTTGCGGATGATATAATGACTCATGCAGTGATATGTTTGGTGTAATAGAACAAGTAATCATCATAGTCTTCTCCCTCCATCTGGGAGAACCTCTGGTTCTGGATCTTGGAATGCTTTCATTCATAAGTCATACATTGTTCTTCATCAGGAATTTTAGTTCTTATGCTTGATTGATTTTAGTGAGTTCATATCACGCTGGTAATCTTGTGATTCTTGATACAATGACTGGTTTTTCTAGTTCCTCTTTCTTTCTTGGAATCCTCATGCTTTTCTTTTACCTTTGGGTCCATGGAGTTTCTTATAGATTCCATGCTCTAGAGATTCCACTTATTCCTTTCTTCATAGGATCACAGATCTAGATGGACGACCAAGAATACTTTAAGGCTTCTCTTCGAAGAGGTCTTATTCTGCGGTTGGGCTGAACACGTACTATATTTTCATGGCTACTACCATGGATATATATTTTATCATCTTCAATGGATCATAGGATTAGCTCCCTCCTAACCCTTGCTTCATGTAAGAGTGCATATAATCGATTCCCTCCATCTGACAGAGTCCATGCTTCCATTTGCATCCTTATTTTCTTCTGCAATGTATAATAGATTCCACACTTCCATATTGTTGTCTTATACAAAATGTCATAAGTCTTTTTCCAATTTCTTCTCAATTTCTGACTTCTTTTTGTCTTTGCTTCTTCTAAGTCTCTTCAAGATTGATTCTGATTTCGACTTATCTTGTAATAAATATATTTTATCTTTTCTTGTATAGTAATCCTTATTTTCTTGTTCTTCCATGGATATAGTTCTTCTTGGAACATTTTATCTTTCTAAGAGATAGATATACAAGATATGTATAGAGATGATGAAAACAAGATATGTACAAGAAATAAGAAGAATGTTGTTACCTTTTTAGTAGAAGAAGTCTCTTCCATCCTGCTTAGTCTTCTTTGCAGGTTCCTTTTCTTCAACAGTCGATGATTCATGTTTCTCCTTCCTTTTCTTTAGATTAGGACATTTATTCCTGTAGTGACCATACTTTTGACAGTTGAAGCACTACATTTCTAAAATATCTTTTCTTTGTTTTGGCTTCCTTCTTGAATCGAACTTTCTTTTGTCCCTGAAGTTCTTGAATCTTTCTGTGAAGGATTGATCATCGTACTTCTTTTGGGGTTTCTCTTTTTCATTGATCCTTGATTCTTCTTGAGAACAACAAGTCCAAATTTCTTCAAATGTCGGGTACTCCTTCCCTGTGTTTATGCTTGCAGCAAATGCATCCCATGTCTTGGGAAGACCATTGAGTACTATGTTCACCAATTCCTTTTCTGAAGTGATCTCTTCAATAGCTTATAGTTGATCTCTTAACTGGGAGATCCTTACAAAGTATGATGTTATTCTATTGTCATCATTTATCTTCATGTCACGAAGCTCATTCTTTAGACTCATAACTTGTCCAATGTTTCTGACTGAGAAGAGATTTGTTAGGGCATCGTACATCTTCTTCGATGAGTCAAGATGGGAGATGTAGGGTATCAAGTGGTATTTTATGGAATCCACTATGATACTCATGGCATTGATGTCAACATCTTTGAACTTCTCCATAGCTGCAACGTTCTGCGGTTCCTTCTCTTCTCCTTCTTTAAACTCTAGATTTACAATCTTTTCTTTAACAATATACAACACTTTATTCTTAGAAAGGATGAGATCAATCCTTGTCTTCCATGATTTGAAGTTAGAGGCTCCATCTAGCTTGTTCTTAGACTTCATAGAGTTCGTCATGGCTTACTTGACTTGGTCAAACGCTAGATTTGACTAGAAATCCAAACTTCATGTCTTGGCCTTTTGAGAGTACCAGGTGATGCGTTGGGCTAGGGCACATTGATATATCCATATATTAGGTCAATCTCATCACTTAAGGTTCCTGAACAAGAGGTTTAGGGTTTCTGCAACTGCTTCTTCTAGTAACCCTAGCTGCAATGCTTTTGGAAGCTTCTCCTGCTAGTAACCCTAGAGGCAGTTCCTCAATGAGCTTAATATCTAGCGGCTATGTTTCCTTCTAGCATTTTAGGTTGACTGAAGGGGTGTGGGCCCATAACCTGTTAGAATATAGAATATGGTGTGCTTGTTTTACCATTGACGATACCTTCGTCACCCAACGATAGGATGAAGCCTCCCTCCGAGTACCTTAACCTTGACTAAGAATTCCTCCAGAAGAAAACCCTAGACTAGATAGACAAACAAAGAGTAGCACACCTTTCCCCAAGGATAGTGCATCATAAAAAGCTGATCAGATAGTCCAAACCCTAGACAAGAGATATTCAAGCCAATACTGAAAACTTGTTGTTGCTGCAGCTACACCAATAGCTCTCCTCTAAACCTACGCAAAAGATTGCAACTGCACTGCACACCAAACTGAGAACTGCAATTCTGAGATGCTACAAATGAGAACTGGTGCCCTGTATTTATAGTAGTCCTACCAGTTTTGTTGGGGATGACTTCTCTTCCTAGATATGTGTTAATTCAGTATATTATTATTATTATTTATGGCCGACTTCTTCTCTTGGAGGCTAATAGCCTAATATAAATTATCTTCTTGAGTCGACAAGGCTTCTAGGGTTATTAGCCAACTCATTAGGGTTTCTCTTGCTTCNCGGAGTCTTCTATTCTCGTTAGGTTCACATGTGGAGGTAAATACCTCCCGCAACTACCATAATATTAACACAATTGATATCAGATTCAGTTCCTTCAGGAAACACTTTAACCATTGGAAGGAGATCGTGGATTATTATGAGAATGGAGTACCATTGTTTAATGGTAAGAATGATTTAAATTATGATTTATGGAGTGGAAGGAATAAATTATTTTTACAGGCATAGGGGTATTATATTTGGCTATCATTCATTAAAGGATATGATAGTTCAAACAGGGAAAGACTGTAGATAAGAAGGAATTGAAGAAAAACGACAAAATAGAAATGGATTTCATTTAGGAAGGATTACCTAATCTAGTAAGAGAAAATGTTGCTAAATGTTCACCAGCCAAAGAACTTTGGAATAATTTACATGACATATATTATTCACCCATCGCAGATTCAGAAAATTCCAAAGAAGATGCAGATACATATCAAGAAGAATTATGTTCACCATGTCAAACAGATTCAAAATATGATGAGTACATAATCACCATAGGTATGTTGTTTTTCTTTAATTGTGAAAAATGTGAACCTATTGAAATACAATGTCATGAAGGAAATGCGACATAGAAACTAATTGAAAAGGAAGAGAATTATGAAGCATAATTTATTAGTTCTTTAGATGAAATAAGAGAAGAAAACAAGTCACTTAAGAAAGAATTGATGAAACAAAAGGAAAGTGTTCACATTTTTTAAGAAGCCCAACAGGTCATCGAGAACTTAAGAAATCAGCTAGAAGAAGCCATAAATATTGAAGAAAATATTCACTATCAAAAACAATATTTGGTAGCCAACATGGAAGCATAGAAGGAAGAAACAAAAATGAGAGAGAATATATTGACAGATCATATTAAGGAAATAACTAATGATCTAAATCAGGTTGAGGTAGATTTTGGTCAAGAAGAGAAAGGAATTGAAGAAGAAACAATCAGATTAAAAATTCATCTTGAAAACGTGAAAAGAACAGAAGAAGTCATGAAGTCTCAGATAATGAAGAAAGAAGAAAAGGTTGAGAAGCTTGAAGAAGAAGTTTTCACATTGAGAAGTAAAATCGTCAAGCTCAACAAGAATGTTGAAGAGACAGAAACATCCACATAAGTTATAGAGAATGAAGAGAAGCACTCTAGGTTGCTAGAAAAGAAGAATGAAGAAAATAGAAAGAGTTATGAAGAAGTACTCAAAGGAAGGAATCATGTTCAACCATAATCTAAGAAAACTATTGAAGATACATATTCAAAAAGACCATCCATGTTCAAGACACAAATAAGCTTCAATCATGATCATGATCATGATCAGTCAAGGAAAAATTTCAGAAGGACTACACCAAAAAGAAGATCACTCACTCCCAGGTATGAAAATTTCATTTATGGTCATTGTTTTTATTGTACTAATTTTGGACATAAGGTTGCATATTGCAGGAACTATAAAAGAAATGTTCAAGCAAGAAATGCCTATGTGGCCCCACATAACATTGAATGTTACAAATGTCATAACTATGGACACATAGCTAGTGATTGTAGAAGCATGAACGATACTTTCATGAAAGAGAACACTGATATCAGATATAAGAAAGTATGGATAAGAAAACATGAAGAACAGGTGAACAAAGACTAGGTCCCAGAGATCGCAAGATTAGAAATAAAACGATATGAAGAAAATTCTACAGAGAAAAAGAAAGATGTTAGATATAGAAAGGTTTGGAAAATAAATTAAAGAAAAGAAGGACATGTAAATAAAGAACAAGTGCAAGAGATTGTATGTTTAGGCATTGTACTGAAAGATGAATCCACATACAGAAAGAAATAAGTCATAGCTCATATAAATGAAGAATATACCAATGAAGATGATGATGAATACATGTCAGAGGAGGAATTATTCTAATCCATATGACTTAGAGACTCCTAGGTAATATCAATATTAGACAGGGGGAGTCTATGCAGTAGCTATGATAGACCAAAGCACCATTCTTCAAGCATCTTGAAAAGTTTGAGTAGATTGATCCAAAGCAATCTGTTAGCTGAAGTACAATCAGTTGTCATAGTAAACACTTCATGATAGTATAGTGATAAATGGGTTAGGATTATGGACAGTTGTGGAGTATAGTCTTGGACAGTATGGATAGAGATGGATTCGTAAGAACACTTAACAGGTTTGGAAAAATATATGATAGTGGATGAGATCATGGATTCATAGATTGGTTCAGAGAGTGGTTCAAAGACAAAGGAACATTATCATAATGAATGACAATTACATAGGAAATGGTTCAAAAAATGCTATTGGATTCCAAATTGATAGATATTTCTGGACACATGCAGTGCATACAACAATTCACATTCAAAACAGAGTAATGCTCAGAAACAACAATGACAAAAATCCCTATGAGCTATGGAAAGGAACACCAACAAATGTGAATCACTTTAGAGTATTTGGAAGAAAATGCTACCTCAAAAGAGAATATGGAAGAATGGGAAAGATTGAATCTCGTGTGGACAAAGGATTACTTGTTGATTACTCAAGTAAAATAAAAGCATACAAGTGTTACAATTTGAGGTTGAAGAAAGTTGTGGAAAGCATCAATGTAAAAATTGATGAAACAAGTTGACGAGAATTAAAAGAAGAAGAAAATGAGTCGTTGGAAAAACTTTACGAAGAAGAAGAAAAATATGAATAATGGTTCAAGAGAAGGAAGTGCATACATCAACCTCTACATCAAGGTTAAGCCAGAAATTTGAAAAGGATATGCAGAATGAATTTGAAATGTCATTACTCGGAGAATAGTCCTTATTTATGGGGGTCTTGAGATACATCAAAGCAACAGAGGAATTTTTATTTCTCAAACTAAGTATATCAGAGAAACACTAAAGAGGTTCGGAATGGAAGATTGCAAACTAGTTTCCACTCCTATGAAAAATAGTTGTAAGTTGAGAAAAGATGATGATTCAAAGTCTACAGACTAGAGGTAATACATGCCGATCATTGGTAGCTTACTATATGTGAAAGGATCCAGACCAGATGTAATGCAGGCAGTTGGACAGGTGGCATGATTTCAAGAAACACCAAAGGAATCACATGTATTAGCAATGAAGAGGACTTTCAAATATCTCAAAGGAGCAGAAGAGTTTGGATTATGGTATCCAAAAGGAAAGGATCTATCTCTTATTGCCTACACAGATGCATATTGAGTAGGTTGAATTGATGACTGGCGAAGCACCAGTGGAGCAACGTTCTACTTGGGTGAGTGTTTAGTATCTTAGATAAGCAAGAAATAATCATCAATATATTTATCTACAGTCAAAGAAGAGTGTATTGCAGCAATAGGATGTTGTACTCAGGTTCTATGGATGAAACAAACTTTGATAGATATACAGGTTGAGTATGATCTATTCCAATCTATTGTGATAATACAAGCGTCATCAGTATCTCAAAGAACCTGGTGATGCACTCCAAGACAAAGAACATTCCAATAAAGTATCACTTTCTACAGGAACACATTGCAAAGAAGAACACCAGAGTTAAATATGTGGTCACAAAAGAACAAGTGGCATACATCTTTACAAAACCACTTCCAAGGGAAGCCTTTGAGTATCTTCACCAGAGACTTAGAGTAATTTCTACTCCAAAATGAATGCTATTGAATGCTTATTTTATATGTATTAGATTTACATGAGGAAGCACCATAAATAGGAAAATTCAGGATGGGAGCCATTTTCAAGGACAGTTCAGTTAGGGGGAGTAGCCCTAGATGGAAATATACCTTTTCCATTGATGACAAAGCAGGAGAGATTTATCATATGCAAAGGTAAATGCTTGGAGAAAGAGCATAGAGGCATGGTTATAGGGGGAGTTCTGGTCACAGGGGTAGAATGAGTGATATGAATTAAGTATTTCATTAGAGTGTTACCATCAATGCCAAAGGGGGAAATTGTTGATTAATTGGGTTAGTTGTCATTGATGTCAACCCTTGAAGAAATTTCGGTAGCAAATTTCGGTGGCCCAAAGGTTGAGTAATGGACCCAATTTTGTTTGATTGATAATGGTATGAGTTTGCATATATTTGTAGGTAAGACTATTCTATATCGATAGTAAATTTCATTATATTTCCATTGGTATGTTGAAAATCACATAACTCCTCATGTTTAGAGAGTTATGGCCATGTGAAGTTGGAGAACCCTCATGAGTCATCTAGAAGCCCCAAAAGGTCAATGTAGTCAAAGTGGTTGCAAATATGAAATTATTTAAATAATAAAGTGAAGTGATGAGTGTACTATAAGTCAAAGTGGATACAAAATAAATTATTTAAATAATAAAGTTAATGGATAAATTACTAAGTGGACAAGTGGTTAGAAGTGGGTTAGCCCTAAAATAAGGAAAGTGGGTGAAGATGGTTAGAAGGTAATTTAAATAATAAAGTGAAGTGATGAGTGTACTATAATTCAAAGTGGACACAAAATAAATTATCTATATAATAAAGCTAATGGAGAAATTACTAAGTGGACAAGTGGTTAGAAGTGGGTTAGCCCTAAAATAAGGAAAGTTGGTTAAGATGGTTAGATGGTAATCTCTTGAGGAAACTATATGAAAGTATAAATAAGAGGCAAGGGTCTCTCATTTTTAATCACACTTGAGAATATTGAACATCTACAAGTGACTGAGGTATCCAAAGGATGTCTAAGACGAATTTTAAAGGGAAGGTGAAGTAAAGAAAGCAAAAATTCAAGGGAGGATAAATTCTTTTGATGATGTTTTATAAGGTATGTTATTTACAGGTCATCTCACCATTTCCGCAATAACATTTTTTTTCTAGAATGATTTAGACCGTGAAATTGGGAGGCCATTGAAAAAACATATCCATGTATTTTTTATGCAAATTTCATCTTGTGGGTCGTTGTATTTTTGGAGTTACACTCCCTGGAAAATAGGGTTTGTGGCTAGTGCTGAAACTAGTCTAAAACAAGTGTTTTGGGTAAAAACATCACAACTTCTTCATAACAGATACAAATTCAATAATACCAAATGTATTGGTTAGATTATATTCTTTAGTATTATGTGTACCATTTTCATATCCATACAACAAATATTCTATGCGGGGCACACTCTACAAGGTCTCTCTCTAGAATAAGCCAAAATTCAACAAGGTATGCCATTTTTTCTATAACTCTTTTTCTTAGAGGTTCCAAGTAGTGAAACCTGGAGGAATTGCATTAAATACATTGAAGAACATTGTGTAATATGTTCATATCTTCATTCATTACAGGTACATAGTTATGATTATTTCAAGTTATGGTTGTTGAATATTCCAAAATTAGTCATGTGAGACTAAAGTAAAGTTTCATGAAAATGCTAGTCTCTTGTTGTTAAAGTTAAGGTTTACAGGTATGAGATCATATACACTAGTTCTATTATAGATTTATAAATCAGATTTGGATGATGAAATTGATGAGGGATTTTGGTTGAGGTACATGTTGGGTACATGGTTGAGACAAGTAGTTGATGAGTTGGCACATACATGAGGTGTATAGTTGATGATGTTGGTACATATTGATGAGTCATTGTTTATGTGTATTTGAAACACTATTGGTACATATTTGGTGCATGTATTATGCACCCATTGATGGTACAGGTTGGTGCATGTTTGATGCACTCCTTGATAGTATAGGTTGAGGTATAGGTTGGTGCATGGTTAATGCACTTGTTTATGGTACATGTTGATTACAAGTTGTTTGGATAGGTTATTTGTACATTTTTCATGCATGGTTGATGCATTTTTTCATGGTACAATTTGAGGTATAGGTTGATGTATGGTACATGTTGGCACACGTTATTGGTACAGGTTGTTACAGGTTGATTGGTGCAGGTTTATAGTAGTATATCTCACAATGATAGTGTGATAATGGTTTGATCATTATACTTCTAAGTTAGGGTGGTTGGACGGGGAAAGGACAGGTGGTTGTATCCACCTTCCAGTTGTAGCCGGAGAACATAGGGGGTTGTAGCTAGAGAATTGGGGAGTTGGAGCTTCCCTCAAGTTGTAACCTCCTTCTGGTTGTAGCCAAAGAATTGGGGAGTTGGAGCTTCCCTAAGGCTGTATCCTAAGAAACTAGGGGGTTGGAGCCTCCTTCCAGTTGTAGCTGGAAAACAAAGGAATTTGGTGCTTCCAATGAATGTAATTCTTAAAGAAATATAAGAAAAAGAATTATGTGGTTTTCTCCCACTTTGGGTTCCATGTAAAAACACTGGTGTACTGTGTATGTGTATGAATTCTCATATCTTATTTGTTTATTTACTCTGCAATTATTCGATGATAATGCTACATTGATATAACACTTGCATTATATGGTTAAAAAGGATTATATTTATATATTACTAATTCACCCCCCCTCTCAGTAATCCAACAATTGATATCAGAGTTGGTTCCTTCAGGAAATATTTTAGCCACTGGAAGGAGATAATGGATTATTCTGAGAATTGAGTACCACTATTTAATGGTTAGTATGGTTTAAAGTATGAGTTATGGAGTGGAAGGATGAAATTATTTTTACAGGAACATGGGTATTATATTTGGCTACTAGTCGTTACAGGATATGATAGTTCAAAAAGGGCAAAGACTGCAACTAAGAAGGAATTGAAGAAGAATAAAAAAATAGCAATGCATTTCATCTGGGAAGTATTACCTAATACGGTAAGAGAAAATGTTGGTAAATTTTCATCAACCAAAGAACATTGGAATAAGTTACATGACATATATTCTTCACCCATCGCAGATTCAGAAAATTCCAAAGAAGGTGAAGATACAAATCAAGAAGAATTATGTTCACCATGTCAAACAGATTCAAAAGATGAAGAGTACATAATCACCAGAGGTATGTTGTTTTTCTTTAATTATGAACATCATGGACATCTTGAAATAGAATTCCATGAAGGAAATGAGACACAAAAACTAATTGAAAAGGAAGACAATTATGAAGCATAATTGATTAGTGATTTAGATGAACTAAGAGAAGAAAATGAGTCACTCAAGAAATAATTGATGAAACAAAAAGGAAAGTGTTCACATTTTTGAAGAATCCCAACAGGTCATCAAGAACTTAAGAACTCGGCTAGAAGAATCCAAAAAGATCGAAGAAAATCTTGAATATCAAAAGTAGTATTTGGAAGCCAACATAGTAACACAAAATGAAGAAGAAAAAATGAGAGAGAAGATATTGATAGATCATCTTAAGAAAATAAATAACAATATAAACCATCTTGAGGTAGAGTTTGGTCAAGAAGAGAAAGGACTTGAAGAAGAAATAATCACATTAAAAATTCAGCTTGAAGAAGCGAAAAGAACAGAAAAAGTCACAAAGTCTCAGATAATGAAGAAAGAAGAAAAGGTTGAGAATCTTGAAGAAGAAGTTGTCACTTTGAGAAGTAAATTCATCAATCTCAACAAGAATGTTGAAGAGACATAAACATCCACATAAGTTATAGAGAATGAAGAGAATCACTCTAGGTTGCTAGAAAATAAGAATGAAGAAAACATAAAGAGTTATGCAAAAGAACTCAAAGGAAGGAATCATGGTCAACCATAATCTAAGAAAACTATTGAAGATACATCTTCAAGAAGAACATCCATGTTCAAGCCATAAAGAATATTCAATCATGGTCATGATCAGTCAAGGCAGAAATTCAGAATGACTAAACCACAAAGAAGATCACTCACTCCCAGGTATGCAAATTTCTTTTATGGTCATTGTTTTTATTGTATTAATTTTGGACATAACGTTTCATATTGCAGGGATTATAAAAGAAATGTCTATTTGGCCCCATGTAACATTTAATTTTACATATTTCATAACTATGGACACATAGCTAGTGATTGTAGAAGCATGATAGATACTTCCATGAAAGAGAACACTGATATCGGATATAATAAAGTATGTATAAGAAAACACGAAGAATAGGTGAACAAATACCAGGTCCCAGAGATTGCAAGATTGGCAATAAAATGAGATGAAGAAAATTCTATAGAGAAAAATAAATATGTCAGATACAAAAAGGTTTGGAAAATAACTGAAAGAAAAGAAGGAAAAATAAATAAGGAACATGTTCAAGAGATTATAATTTCAGGCATTGTGGTGAAATATGAATCCACATACAGAAAGAAAGAAGTAAGATCTCAGAGAAATGATGAATCTACCAATGAAGAAGATGATGAATGCACATTAGAGAAGGAATTGTTCTGAGCCATCCAACTTAGAGACTCCTAGGTAATATGAATATTAGACAGGAGGATTCTATGCGATAACTGTGACAGATGAAAGAACCATCCTTCAAGCAACTTGCAAAGTTTGAGTAGAAATATTCAGAGCAGTCAGTTAGTTGAAGTACAATAAGTTGTCATAGTAAAGACTTCATGATAGTATAGTGATAAATGGGTCAACATTATGGAAAATTGTGTAGTAGAGTCTTTAATAATATGGACAGAGATGGATTTGTAAGAACACTTAGTAGGTTTGGATAGATATATGATAGTGGATGAGACAATGGATTCATATATTGGTTTAGAGAGTGATTCAGAGACAAAGGAACATTATCATAATGGATGACAATTAAATAGGAAGTGGTTCGAATAATTCTAATGGATTCCAAATTGACATATATTTCTGGACACATGCAGTGCATACAACAGTTCACATTCAAAATATAGTAATGCTCAGAAACAACAATGACAAAAATCCCTATGAGCTATGGAAAGGAAGACCAAAAAATGTGAAGCACTTCAGAGTATTTGGAAGTAAATGCTACATCAAAAGAACATATGGCAGAATGGGAAATTTTGACTCTCGTGTGGACAAAGTATTACTTGTTGGTTACTCAAGTACAAGGAAATGATACAAGTGTTACAATCTGAGGTTTAACAAATTTGTGGAAATCATCAATGTAACAATTGATGAAACAAGTGGACGAGAATTAAAATAAGAAGAAAATGAGTCAGTGGAACAACTTTACGAAGAAGAAGAAAAATATGAAGAAGGGTTCAAGAAAAGGAAGTGTAGAGAACAACCTCTACATCAAGGTTAAGCTAGAAATTTGCAAAGGATATGAAGAATGAATTTCAAATGTCATTACTCGAAGAACTATCCTTCTTTCTGGGTCTTTAGATATGTCAAAGAAATCGAGGAATTTTTATTTCTCAAACTCAGTATATCAGAGAAATGCTAAAGAGGTTCAGAATGGAAGATTGCAAACCAATGACCACTCCTATGCAAACCAATTGCATGTTGAGAAAATATGATGACTTAGAGTCTACAAACCAGAGGTAATACAAACCATATGTAATGCAGGCAGTTGGACAGGTGGCACGATTTCAAGCAGCACCAAAGGAATCACATGTATTAGCAGTGAAGAGAACTTTTAGATATCTCAAAGGAATGTAAGAGTTTAGATTTTGGTATCCAAAAGGAAAAGATGTATCACTTATTTCCTACACAGATGCAGATTGGGTAGGTTGCATTGATGACCAATGAAACACCAACGGACAACGTTCTACTTGGGTGAGTGTTTAGTATATTGGATAAGAAAGAAACAATCATCAATATCTTTATCTATAGTCAAAGTAGAATATATTGCAGCAAAAAGATGTTATACTCAGGTTCTATGGATGAAACAAACTTTGACAGATATACAGGTTGAGTATGATGAGTCCATTCCAATCTATTGTGATAATACAAGCAACATCAATATCTCAAAGAAACTAGTGATGCACTCCAAGATGAAGCACATTCCAATAAAGTATCACTTTCTATGGGAACATGTTGTAGAGAAGAACATTAGAGTTGAATATGTGGGAAAAAAAGAATATGTGGGAAAAAAAGAACATGTGGCAGACATCTTTACAAATCTTCTTCTAAGGGAAGACTTTAATTATCTTTGCCAAAGACTCGGACTAATTTCTACTCCAAAATGAATGTTACCGAATGCTTATCTTATATGTCTTAGATTTACACGAGGAAGAACCATAAAGAGGACCATTTAGTTTGGGAGATCAATTTCAAGGATAGTTCAGTTAGGGGGAGCAGCCCCAGATGGAAAGATACCTTTGCCATTGATGAAAAAGGGGGAGAGATTTATCAGATGCAACGGTAAATTCTTGGAGAAAGAGCACAAAGGCATGGTTCTAGGGGGAGCAATGGTCACAGGGGGAACATGAGTGATATAACTTCAATATTGCATTCGATTTTTTCCATCAATGCTAAAGGGGGATATTGTTGATTAATTGGGTTGGTTTTCATTGATGTCAACCCTTGAAGAAAGTCTAATAGCACAAAGGTTTGAGTAATGGAACCAAGTTTCTTTGATGGATAATGGTATGAGTTTTGATATATTTGTAGGAGAGACTATTATAGATGTATATTATATGTCATTCCATTTCCAGTGGTATGTGTAACATCACATAACTCCTCACGGTTAGAGAGTTATGGCCATGTGAAGTTGGAGAACCCTCATGAGTCATCTAGAAGGCTCGAAAGGTCAAAGTAGTCAAAGTGGTTGCGAAGAAGAAATTATTTAAATAATAAAGTGAAGTGATGAGTGTACTATAAGTCAAAGTGGATACAAAATAAATTATTTAAATAATAAAGTTAATGGAGAAATTACTAAGTGGACAACTGGTCAGAAGTGAGTTAGCCCTAAAATAAGGAAAGCGAGTTAAGATGGTTAGAATGTAATTTAAATAATAAAGTGAATTGATGGGTGTAACAAAAGTCAAAGTGGATACAAAATAAACTATCTAAATAATAAATTTAATGGAGAAATTACTAAGTGGACAAGTGGTTAGAAGTGGGTTAGCCCTAAAATAAGGAAAGTGGGTTAAGATAGTTAGAAGGTAACCCCTTGAGGAAGCTACATGGAAGTATAAATAAGAGGCAATGGTCTCTCATTTTTAATCACACTTGAGCATATTGAATATCTACAAGTGACTAAGGTAACCAAAGGATATATAAGCCAAATTGCAGAGGGAAGGTGAAGTAAAGAAGGCTCAAATTCGAGGGAGGATAAATTCTTTTGATGATTCTTTCTAAGGTATGCTATTTACATGTCATCTTACCATTTTCGCAATAATGTTTTTTCTAGAATGATTTAGACTGTAAAATTGGGAATAAATTGATTAAACCTATCCAATTAGTTGTGATACAAATTTAATTTTGTGGGTCATTGTATTTTTGCAGTTACACTTCGTGGAAAATAGGGTTTGTGGCTAGTCCTGAAACTAGTCTAAAACAAATGTTTTGGGTAAAAAAGACATAAATTATTCATAATAGATCCAAATTTAGTAAGATGAAATGTATTGGTTATAGTACCATCTTCAGTATTATTTTTACCATTTTCAGATCCATACAAAAAATATTTCATGCGGGGCACACTCTACAAGTTCTCTCTCTAGAATAAGCCAAAAATCAACAAGGTATGCCATTTTTGCTATAAATCATTTTATGAGAGGTTCCAAGTAGTGAAACCTGGAGGAATTTCATAAAAGACACTGAATAATATTATGTATGATTTTCATATATTTATTCATTACAGGTACACAATTATGATTATTTCATATTCGGGTTTGGACTAATCCAAAATTAGTCATGTGAGACTAAAGTAAAGTTTTATGAAAATGCTAGTCTCTTGTTGTTAAAGTTAAGGAATGTTTGCAGGTATGTGATCATATACACCAGGTCTATTAAATAGTTGGAAATTATATTTGGATGATGAAATTTATGAGGGATTTTGGTTGAGGTACATGTTGGGTACATGGTTGAGACTAGTAGTTGATGAGTTGGCACATACATGATGTGTATAGTTTATGATGTTGGTACATCTTGATGAGTCATAGTTTATGTGTATATGATGCATTATTGGTACAAATTTGGTGCATGGTGGTGCAACGCCCCTTCTCTCCTTGCGACTACGCAAACTCTTGGTCTTGGATCTTCAAATTCCTGAGTCAAATTGAATATTTGAGTCCCTGCGGGCACCCAAAATTTCTATACACAGGTCCCTGTTCTCCTAAGTGACCATGAGATATGATCATGGATCTATCCCTTCGCAACTTCAGTCTTCAGGGATATCTTGATCTCTTACTTCAAGAATTTTTGAGGCATTCTTCTTTGAACTCTGATCCTCGTGCCATGTGATTCCTTTAATTATGATGGCCCAACAATATTTTGGGTTCCACGACTTTGTAAAACTCCCACTCACCTTGCGTACAATCCTATGGACTTCCAACTTCCATATTTCCAAATCTATTGGCACGTGTCCTCTCCATGACCAACAATTGTGATTACTTCACAACTTCGCGAGTTCGCGACCTTTCACTTACAAAACCTCCAGACTCCCAAACTTTGAAATGTCAAACCTCCTTACAGTCAACTTTTGTTTGGCTCCTCTAGATCTGACGGTCTGGAATTTTTTATCTTCCTCTAGAATGAATCTTGTTCACGGAATATCGATGGAAACCTCAAAGGTTCTTCTTCTTGAAGGTTTTCCTCCACTCTCCCTCCCGAGCTTAACTTCCTCTACCTTCTCTTGTTCCTCAAAACACTCTCTTCGAAACTTAGTCAAAACTTTGACCTGTGCATGCCTTGCAACAGGTTCTCTTCCACACTCAACTTCTATGTGGATGATTTCACACTCTTTGCGACTATTCTCCAACAAATTTTCTCTTCTGTGAATAAAATTTCACTACTCCTCTTGAGTTTTTGAGTCTGAAAACTCTGTCATGCACTCCTCGCAGACATCTATGCACTCCTTGTAGACATAAGTTCATGTTATCTCCCCTGAGTTGCGAGTCGAAATAGATTCTGTCAACGCACTCCTTGTGGATGCTATGCACCCCTTGCATTCGCTCATAGAAGAGAAACAACTGAAACTTATTCACCCTTCACAATGACTCATACATTCAAGCATGTAAATGCATGCATAGATACAAGAACAATAAATAATAGAGAATAAAAGATAATAGAAAGTCTACCATTCATTCATTCAGATATACACATCAACACCACACATTGAGACAATATTCCTCCGTTATATTCATTCAACTAAAAATTTCATTCATACATACACTACTTCTGTGTAGCTCCCAACTCTTTGCTACAATGACAATCTACACACTAGATTCAACAACCTTATCTCGGAAAAAATAAAAATATTTATACAAAGGGACTCTTTGAGTTCTTCCCTCCAACTACTCTAAGCTATCTTATCGAAAATAAAATCTTTCAACTACTTAACATATATTACAATGAATATTTGAGTCAGATAGATAAGAGAGAACGCTCCAGATCTATACTGCAATCCTTCACATTAAAGAAAAATACATTCTCTCATTGATATTATGCGATGGCTCAACCTATGATCATTAAAGATGTTCATAATTCAAAATATTCTTTAGATATCACATTAATACACCACCTTTGGAATTCAAAATATTTCAACATACGTGCTAGTGCGCCCAACTATCTATCACTTGTACTTTGTTGGCGATGCTCCTACATCATACTCCTCTGGCTGAAAAATTCATGGACTCCTGTTCATGAGCTCCTGCACTAATTTTCCATGTTTTTGGATGTCTACTTCACCAACCCAGCTGGCATCTTCCACTGGTCATCCTTTCCACTTGACAAAATATTCAAAATGTGTCTTCCTTCTAGTCTTCTTACAACTAGTTGATCTATGATCTTCTCCATCTGCGACTTCTCTGCTATAGGCATTTGTTTCTCCCACGAGATATTCCTTTGATCTTTGGATCCTTCAGTTACATATTCCCTGTATGGATACATGTCTGCAATGTTGAATATGGGCGATATACCCATATTTTCTGGTAGCTCTATCTCATAAGCATCCTCCCCAAATATTCTCAGGATTTTACATGGCCCTATCTTTTTCAACTTTAACTTGTTATATGTTCCCCTCGAAAACCTATCCTTATTTAAATGTGTTAGAACTTGATCTCCAACTTCAAATTCAATATTTCTCCAGTGTTGATCAACTCTGTGTTTGTATTCAATGTTTCTCTTCTTCAACTGCTCCTTGATCTGATTATGAAGTTACTATATTTCTGCAACGAAGTCTTCAGCTCCAACGCTCCTAAATTTTTTTTGCTTTAGATATCTCAACTCTGACACTCCCCTTGGACTCATTCCATACACTATCTGAAATGGAATTTTCCCATTGCTTCTATTCACCGAGTCATTATATGCGAACTCCGCTTGTGAAATAATTTGATCCGACTAACTATGGTGTTCAATGACCAAACTCCTCAGCAAATCCCCTAAACTTCGATTCACCACTTTGGTCTATCCATTTGTTTGTGGGTGATATGAATAACTAACAGATAGCCATGTCCCCAACTTCTTCCACAATGTCCTCCAAAAATGACCAACAAACTTGGTATCCCTATCTGAAACTATGCTCCTGGGCAATCCGTGGAGTCTCACAACCTCTTTGAAAAATAAATTTGCAACATGCATTGCATCATTGGTCTTCTGGAATGGGATAAAGTGTGTCATCTTCGAAAACTTGTCAACTACCACAAATATAGAATCACTTCCTCTTTGTGTCCTGGGAAATCCCAACATGAAATCCATGCTTATTGCATCCCAAGGCCTCTCTTGAATAGGAAATGGATGATACATCCCAGTGTTTTGCTTCTTCCCCTTGGCATACTGACAAATCTTACACTTGTTTACGAACCTCTTCACATATTATCTCATACCTAACCAATAATATGAACTGTTCAACTGAGAAAATGTTTTTTCATGGCCGAAATGTCTAGCTTGACCTCTACTATGCTTTTCCTTCAACAAATTCTCCCTCATAGAACATATTGGTATGCACAACTGGAATCCTATAAACAACAACCCATCCTGAATCAAGTATTCATCCCACTGGCTTTTGTCTATGAGTACATGATTTTCACATGCTTCATATGCCTCTCTGAAATCTAGATCACTGTGGTACATTTACTTAAGATGATCAAACCCAAAAGTTTTGACCTAAAATTCTTGCAGAATTAAAATCCTCCTGCTCAATGCATCGACAAACTTGTTAGCACTACCAGAAATATGTTTTATAACAAAAGTAAAATTTTGCATAAAATCTATCCACTTAGCATGTCTCTGGTTTAAATTCTCTTTTTTGGTTATGAATTGCAAAGCTTGATTATCGCTATACAAAACAAACAACTTCGGTACAAGATATTGCCTCCATTTATTCAAGTCTTGAATTATGACATATAACTATTTTTCATATGTGGAGTAATTCTTCTTAGATTCATTCAGCTTCTCACTAAAATATGCAATAGGAATATTATCTTGACTTAAGACCTCTCTAATTGCAACTCCACTCACATCACATCTCACCTGAAATGTCTTTCTGAAATCTGGCAATACCAAAATCGGTTGTTCCATTATCTTATCCTTCAATATGTTGAAGCTCCTCTCATCCTCTTCCATCCATTTGAAAGACTTGTGTCTTTTCTTCAATGTATCCATCATTTGATCACTAATCCCACTAAAATTTCTGATGAACTTCCAATAGAAACTTGCTAATCCATGGAATCTTCTTACCTCAAAGATATTCCTTGGTGATGGACATTCTCTGATTGCTTTCACCTTTTCTGGATCCATATTCAACTCGTTTGAAGAAATCACAAAACCCAAATAAATGAGTTATGTCTTCATGAAAGAGGACTTTTTCAGATTAATCAACAACTTCTCTTGATGTAATCTCCTCATCACTAACGTCAAATATCTCAAGTTATCCTTCTTAGTTTTTATAAAGACCAGTATATCATTCAGATATACAATCAAAAACTTGCTAATGAAATTTTTTAACACTTCATTCATCAGCCTCATAAAAGTACTCAGGGCATTTGTGAAGGAAAACAACATAAAAATGTTGTTTTCATACAACCCCTCATTTGTCTTGAATGTTTTTTTACACTCATGACCTTCTCTCATCCTTATCTGGTGATATCCATGTTTTAAATATATCTTTGCAAAATAGTTTTCTCCACTTAACAATCCATCAGGTCATCCATCCTTTGCAATGGAAATTTGTATCTGATGGTGATCTTGTTTATGGCTCTTGAGTTTGTACACATTCTCCATCCTCCATCCTTCTTCAAACTTAATACAGTTGGAACTACACATGGAATCAATCTTTATCTAACCAATCCTTTGTCTAACAAATATTGAACCTTTCTTTTCACCTCCTCATTCTCTTGATGTGTCAACCTATACATTTCTTTGTTTGGAAGGTTTTCTCCCAGTACCAAATCAATGTGATGACTGATACTTTTGATAGGTGGTAATGAGCTTGGCAACTCATCCACTACTATATCAACAAAATTCTCTAACAGTTCCTGAACTTATTTTGGAAAATATTCCATTGAATTACTGGTAAGAATAAACCTTGGATTCCTCACTACAACAAACTGCATTTTCTGTTCCTTCCCACTCATGAGAAGTATGCTCATACTAGCTTCATCCTTCACCTTCTTCTCTTCTATTGGCAATAACATCTTTGTCCTACCATTCTTATCTAAGGTGTAATTATTTATTCTCCCATCGTGAATGACATTCATGTCATACTGCCATGGTCTTCCTAACAAAACATGGCATGCATCCATGGGAATCACATCACATCGAATTTCTTCTCTATATACTCCTATCTTAAATAAAACAAGGCATTGTTTAGTTACTGTTACCTCAAGACCTTTCTGCAACCATGAGACTTTGTACAGAGTCGGGTGTGCATTCATCCTCATCTCTAAATTATCCACCATCTCTGTGGATACTAATTTGTCAGTGCTACCACTGTCAATTATCACCTTGCAAACCCTATCCTTCATTTTGCAGGTTGTCCTAAACAAATTGTTCCTCTGCGTTGGCCTCCCAATTTTTATCTTTGGCTTTAAGAGAACTTTCTTCATCACCAAAGATCTCCCATCCTCTACACCTTCTGCCTCAACATCTTTCTTTTGTGCTTCCGAAATGTGAGCTTCACCTCCTTCTTTATTCCTCTCGGGACAATCCCAGGATATATGTCCTATTTTTCCATAGGCATAAAACCTTACTTGTCTTCCTCTGCCTCTTCCTCTTCCTCTGGGAAAAGAGTTTCTGCCACCACTCTACCTACCTCAGGAAATCCCTCCTCTCTTAGAGTGACTATGTGGTTTCTCTGCCTTGTCCTTGGTATTATGTTATTTATCCTAGGTAAATCCTCTGCCTCTTTTCATGCTTCTGCCTCTGTTTTGTTGACTCTGCTTCCTGGCCAACGTTTCTTCTGCTTTTAGTGCAATCTGATAAACATCCTCTACTTTTTTGACTATCGCCATGCTAATTTCGTCCTATATATCATGTCTTAGGAGATTGATGTATTTGGAAACTTTCTCCTCATCTCTCTCTCTCTGCAACCCTGATGTTGAATCTGTAGAACTCCTCTGTGTATTCTTTCACAGTAATCCCTTTCTGTCTCATGTTCTGCATCCTTATGAACATATTTATTTGGTAATATTTGGGTATGAACTTCACCTTTATCTTGGCTACCATTCGATCCCAACTCTTAATATTTTTTTTTCCTTTTCTCCTCCTGTCGACTTGCAGTTCATCCCACCACAGTGTCGCATGTCCTTTCAACCTAGTGACAACATGTCTCACCTTTTTCTCCTTTTCAACATATTCATAGTCTAAATACTTATACATTTATCATATCCATCCAAGCAATTGTTCTATGTCTAAATTACCTTCATACATTGGGATGTCCATATTCTCTCTATCTCCCAACTTGACAATCGCTTTCAACAAGTGTTCTTTTGCAACATCCTCTGCTACAACTTCTTCAATTTTTGCATCGCTGACGTCTCCAACATCAGGTGATATCCTTTGGGTTGTTTGCATGGCGTCCAACTTCAAAAAAAATTCTCTCATTTCCCTTTTCATAGATCTTTTTGCTACAGGTGGCTCAACATGTCTTCTAGACAACATTGTGCTTATGCTTCTGATACTTATTACCAATATCATCTTACTTCCCTTTTCTACAGAATTCAATTATCTATCTACTCTAATACCACTCCTGGCGCAACCCCCCTTCTCTCCTTGGGACTACGCAACCTCCCAGTCTTGGATCTTCAAATTCGTTAGTCAGATAGACTCTTTGGGTCCCTACGGGCACCCAAAATTTCTATACACATGCCCTTGTTCTCCTAAGTGACCATGAGATATGATCATGGATCTATCCCTTTGCAACTTCGGGCTTCAGGGATATCATGATCTCTTACTCCGAGACTTTCTAAAGCATTCTCCTCCAAACTCTAGTCCTCATTCCACGTGCCTCCTTTAATTATGATGGCCCAATGATATTTCAGGTTCCCCGGCTTCGCAAAACTCCCACTCACCTTGCGTATAATCCTCCATACTTCCTACTTTTGGATTTCCCAATCTGTTGCCATGCGTCCTCTGCATGGCCAATGGTGGCGATTACTTCGTGAATTTGTGACCTTGCACTTAAAACACCTCTATACTCTCGAACTTCAAAATGCCAAACCTCCTTACGGTCAAACTTTGTGTGGTTCCGCTAGATTTGACAGTATAGAATTGTTCATCTTCCTCTAGAATGAATCATGTTCACAGACTTTCGATGGAAACCTCAGGGGTTCCTCTTCTTGAAGGTTTTCCTCCGCTCTCCCTCCTGAGCTCAACTTCCTCAACCTTCTATAGTTCTCAGAACATTCTCTTCGACGCTTAGTCAAAACTTTTACCTGTGCATTCCTTGCAGCAAGTTCTCTTCCACACTCAACTTATCTGTGGATGATTTCACACTCTTTGTGAATTTTCTCCATAGCTTCTCTATTATGTGACTAAAATCGCACTACTCCTCTAGAGATTTTGAGTCTTAAAACTCTGTCACACACTCCTTGCGGAATTCTATGCACTCCTTATTGACATAATTTCACGTTATCTCTCTTGAGTTGTGAGTCGAAACAGACTCTATCAACACACTCCTTTCGAATGCTATGCACCCCTTGCACTTTCTCATAGAAGAGAAACAAATGAAACTTATTCACCCTTCATAGTGAATCATACATTCAACCATGTCAATGCATGCATAGATACAAGAAAAATAAATAACATAGAATAAAACATAATATAAAGTCTACCATTCATTCATTTAGATAGGCGCATAAACACCACACATTTGGGACAATATTCCTCTGTTATATTCATTCAATTGAAAATTTCATTCATACATACACTACTTCTATGTATGTCTCAGCTCTTTTCTACAATGGAAATCTACACACTAGATTCATCAACCTTATATCGGAAACAATACAAATCTTTATACAAAGGGACTCTTTGAGTTCTTCCCTCCAACTACTCTAAGTTATCCTATCGAAAATAAAATATTTCAAATACTTAACATTTATTACAATGAATTTTTGAGTCAGATAGATAAGAGAGAACACTCCAGATCTGTACTACAATCCTTCACATTAAATAAAAATGCATTCCCTCATCGATACTATGCAATGGCTCAGCCTCCAATCATTAAAGACGTTCATAATTCAAAATCTTCTTTGGATATCACATTAATAAACCAACTTTGGAATTGAAAATATTTCAAAATGTGGGCTAGTGCACCCAGTTGTCTTCCTCTTGTGCTTTGCTGGCGATACTCCTACATCACATGGTTCATGCACTCGTTGATGGTACATGTTGAGGTATAGGTTGGTGCATGGTTTATGCACTTGTTGATGGTACAGGTTGAGATACAGGTTGGTGCATGGTTGATGCACCTGTTTATGGTACAGGTTGATTACAGGTTGTTTGGATAGGTTATGCTGACAGGTTATTTTTAAAGGTTTGATGCATGGTTGATGCATTTTTTTATGGTACAGGTTGAGGTACAAGTTGATGTATAGTACATGTTGGTACAGGTTATTGGTACAGGTTGTTACGGGTTGATTACCGTTTGATTGGTACAATTTTACAACAACATATCTGACAGTGATAGTGTGACAGTGGTTCCATTATTATACTTCTATGTCAGGGAGGTTGGACGGGTCAAGGACAGGTGGTTGTATCCACCTTCTAGTTGTATCCAAAGAATAGAGGGGGTTGTAGCCTCCTTTTGGTTGTAGCCAAAGAATTGGGGAGTTGGAGCTTCCCTCAAACTGTAGCTTGAGAAAATAGGGGGTTGTAGCATCCTTCTGGTTGTAGCCAAAACATTGGGTATTCAGAGCTTCCCTTGTGATGTAGCCTAAGAAACTAGGGGGTTGGAGCCTCCTTCCGTTTGCATCTTGAAAACAAAGTAAGTTTGTGCTTCCAATGAATGTAATTCTTAAAGACATATAAGACAAATCATTATGTGGTTTTCTCCTGCTTTGGGTTTCCACGTAAAAACACTAGTGTACTGTGTATGTGTATGATTGCTCATTTGTTCATTGTTTATTTACTCTACAATTATTGGATGATAATGCTACATTGATATAACAGTTTCATTATATGGTTAAAAAGGATTATATTTCTCTATTACTGATTCACCCCCCCCCCCCTCAGTAATCCAACTCCCCAAACAACATGTAACAACCTATTTTCTCCCAAGACTGTAATTATACACAAAATTCATATGTTAACAGTGTGAGGCATGTAATTTTGTTTTGATTTAATATAAAAACCAAAATGTTGAATGAGATGGAACATCCTTGATAAGTACTATCCATGTTACACTTGAGAAAAATTATGAGGTAGAGGACTGATGGGACGATTGAGTGAAATGAAGATGAGGTGCATTAGTAAAAAAAATATGAAGTTTTCACAACAAGCTAATCCATTCTTACAAACATGATGACTTCATCCACCAACACATGATACTAATGGAGGAGACCACATGATCATTAAAAGGAATCTCATAGAGGTGGTTGAGTAGTAATGACTTCTTCTGTTGACCTATACAAACAAATAATGGCCAATTGAATAACTGATAGGAGATATAACAAAAACTACCCCTTCATATTATGAAGGGTGGACTACATATTACATCTGTAGGACTTTGCAGAGATCCCGAGGGAATGAAGAAGAAGACTAGACAAGAAAAAATGTAATGTGTGCAGGATGAGAGGATATGGAAAAAAAACATACACATAGAGGAGGAGAGACCCTGTAGAAATATATATGGCACCTCAAGTCTGAAGAAGGAAATAGAATATGGAGAAGAAAAAGGCACGGAGATGAGAAACAAAGAAAAACAATGTAGACGCGTTGATTGAAAAATAAATGGATAGCTTCCTGGAATAAAATAGGAATCTTTCCCAAGTTGTTGATGATCACCCTGAACAGAGATGACCTAGATTCCTGAAATGGAGCAATAGTGGGTTGCAACTTGGTGCTTACTGGACAAAAACTAACATTGGTAAGGGGAGGTCATTGAAGGACTGTTAAGAAGTGAACATAATCCCTTGTGAAAAGGAAATCTAGTTGAGAAACCACTTGATAAACCTGTAGATACCCATAGCTCCATGGGAGGTGGCAACTTCTGTTGTGTCAAAGGAAGAAGGAGAGTAACCTTCTTGGATCATCACATAATTGGAACCCTACCAAGTCAATTTCCTTGGTGGTATCATGGCTTGGCATGGGGGTGGTGTGTTGTAGGAAGTGACTCTATGTAATATCCCCAGGTAGAACCCCAACAGTAAATGTAATAATGTACTTAAGCTGGTGAGTTGTTTTATATCTTTTGGCTCACATTTTCCATGGTGTAGTGCGTGGATGTACTGTGCAGTAAAATGATGCACATTACAGGATACTACACATAGTAAACTTAAGTGCGTGCGATATTGAGGCCAAGGAGCCTTTGTGTATATGTTGTGCTTTATAGGCTGGTGAGCCAGTTATTATAAGACTAGGATGTGTATGTTTTGAATTAGGCCAGAGAGCCTAGATGTTAAAGGCTAGTGCAACTATATTTGTATAAACCTCATCATTAATATAAAATACATCATTGTGCGTAGAACAACCACGATAAAAGAGATTGGGGACTAAACCCCACTAGTTAGGCAAAGGGAGGGCCAAAAGTTAAGGGAAAGGGGCTAAGCTAGGGAGCTTAAGACAAAAAGGAATATTATAGTAATATTTCTTAAATCATAAAGTATGGATAATTATTTTATCCTAAGTTCTAAAGTTGGGTACAAGTGGGCCAAAGTAGCTCCCAACACGACAAGTGTCAAGTTGGGGACATGCATACATATTGTGGGAACTTAGTTCATTCTCCCATCTTTTCCATCATTATTTTCCATCATTCTTCCCATTCATGTAGACATTATTCCATGATCACTTACTTAGTCAGTTATCCTCCATACCTTACTGTCATTGTACCCAAACTTGTATCCATAGCCATTCATGTTTGTGTATATGGTTAGCTTGGGAGTTGGACTGAAGAAGTGGGTTGTCAGGCCCGTGGGATACTGAAGAGGCATGTTTTTAGGCCCGTGAGCAGTTCTCTGAGTGAGATAATTGTTGGGGATTGATTTTTGTAGGTGCTAAACTGCAGTTGTGACACTCTAAGACTTCTGGTCCGGCCTATTGTTGAAGCCCTAAAAGGGAAGTGGGGTAGTTGAGGGACTATTGAGTAGAGAAGGGGCACACTTCCTTGGGTTGGACATGCATGTGGGGAATGAGAGGTTGTAGGTTGTTAGTTGAGTGAGCACTTGAGACAGAGTCTTTCCCGTTGTCCATGAGCCTTATCTTGGATAAGAATCCCTTTACCCAGGTGGAGTTTAGTCCCAACTTGGGGGTGACCCACTGTTGAGAGTGATGAGTAGTGCAGTGTATGGCTGGGAGGTTCATGGAAGGTCTGCACGCAATTGGTGATATCCTTGCAAATATAAATGTCAACCGTGTGATAAATCTATATGTTGCACTGTTATTTACATGTTTTTTTTTATGGGTATCTCTTGTATATGCTACATGTCTGTGTTTACTGTTATTTCAATATGAATTTGTGCATTTACGCAATGTATTTTCCTATTTACATTTTATATATAAATATTCTACAAGAGAACTGTGTGTATGTTTTAATTGCATGCAGTTCGTAAAATTTATATGGAAGAACTCACTTGGTAAGATGGGTATGCTACAGTATGTTCCACAATGAGAGAAAAAGAGTGTTCTCTGGAGTAGCATGGCCTAGCCATGAGTGGTCGGGGACGTTACACTCTACAATAAGGAATAAGGTTGGGAGGAAAGGTGTCCTCTCTCAGTCAATTGGATTGGATCATTTCTTTATCAGATAATTGTTCATCTATACTGAAACTGACTGTTGAATGATTTATGTGAATGCTCAGGAATATAAAAATTGTACAATAGCACATATGAACGTTTAAATATAAAAGAATGTTTGTATAATTAACCTATGATTTTGAATGTTGTAAGATGATCTATGTTGCGATGTATACTATTACTTGGTTAGATTGTGAAAATGAATGGATATAAACTGCTACATGCTCGAATATTCTATATGTTCCTGATGTGGAGGTCATGCAATTCATGCAAGGATTTAACCTCAAGTCTGACAGTTTGTAAATTCTTTAGAGTCATCCTGATTTCTCAAAAGTTAGAAACCAAAGTCTTGCAAGAATCAGAAAAATGGAAGTCCTTATAAAGGACAATTATGATTTTGTAAACCCTGTGTTGTTCAGTTAAGAACCACAATCGTTGATCTCAAGAGATCGTGACCGTTGATCGGTGGGCAGTGAAAGTTGCCATGTTAGAGAGATATATTGGACGTAGTGGGAAGGAGTAAGACCTTAGGGAAGAAATCTTATGTGTTGTGAGAATAACTCTAAAGAAAAGACCTTGAAGTCAGGACAGTGTGAACCGTAGATCTGAAAGTGGGAGAGATGAATCCTCAATTGTTGATCATTATGGGTCCCACTAGTAAGTCAAAAGGGTGAGAGATGATGAGGAGTGTTAGTGTGAATATGTGTGTCAATAGATGATTATGTGACTAGATTTGTCATGAGTCAAGTTTGCCCATCATTGATCATTATTGAAGTACGAATTTGAAGGATTCATAGTAATACTCTAATGGATTAGGACTATGATCCTATAGAGGGAGGAATTCAACCATAGGTTAGAGTATGGAGAGAACAAATAATAGACATTGATATGTCATGAGTCTTGCCTAAGTCAAAATAATGTAGTCATAACGTCACGACTGACATGGCACATCAATGGGGTAGTCAGAGTGAATTTATGGCAACAGATTCCATTCACCCATCAATGGATGATTCAAGTGGGGTCAACCAGGTGCAAGAATCTTAGGCCTCAAATAGATCTCAACCATCAATCGGGAGGTCATTACTTGCATCTACATTCATCCATTAATGAGAGGGGTATATCCCTTGATACCTTGATTTAGAGGCAGTGAAAATGCTCAAGTTGTTGTAGCTATGATTGGATGGAATCGAAAGGGAATTTCCTTTGATACCATATCCATTGGCGGTGAGTGATGAAGGTACTGGTAGAGATCTTGAGTGATAGTAATGATAGTCCTGCTTCGATTGGAACCTCCTCATGGAAAGATTTACAAGTTTCATATGGGTGCAACGTATTCTTCTTGTCAGATGGAAAGGATGTCGAGGTCTCAGGTGGGCACCAAGTGTTAGTGGTATAGAGGTCGAAAACCAATGAACTTCGAAATGCCATAACTTTCTATCTATAGCTCAGTTTTGAGAGAAATTGCAACCATTAGAAAGATCTCAAAGAGAAGAAGATGATGAAGCTGAAAAAGAGGGGATTTAGATAGTTGAGAAAAGTTAAAATTCTAACACACCATCCAATAAAAGGACACTTAGGGGTTGGGTGTGTTACAAAAAATATATGTCCTAAATGTAATTGGAAAGGAAAGATGTTTCTTAGGAAAGGAAAATGAAAGTTGGATCTGGAATAGAAGAATGGATCACATAAAATTTGATAACCTTTTTAAAATCAACAATGAGGAAGTAGTGAAAGAAACTTTTGATATTTCAAAGAAAACAAATAATCTATGTGACCATTCTCTATAAGAAAAACAAACCAGAACCAAGTTCAAATAAAAAGAGTAATCCATAAAAAACCATTGGATATTTTACAAACTGGTCTATGTGGACCTACAAGGATGAAGGGATTAAATGGAGAATAGTATTGTATGCTACTGGTTGATTACTACACAAGAATTCCTGTAGTTTTCTTTCTTAGGAAGAAGTTGGAGGCATTCAAACACTTCAATATATACAAAGAGATGGTGGAAACCAAGATGGAATTGAAAATAATTTTTTTAAGATAAGACAATGGAGGAGAGTTTACATCAAATGAATTCAAGGATTTATGTGGCGAACATGGAATAAAGAGACAATTATCAACAACTAGGACACCTCAACAAAATGGATTTGTCTAAAGGAAGAACAAAACAATATAAGAAGTGGACATAACCAAGTTGAAATATTCCAAGTTGAGTGACATATTTTGGGCACAAAATGGTACATATAGTAGTTCATATCCTGAATAGAATAATGCTCAGAATTAACAGTTATAATACTCCCTACAAATTATGGAAAAGAAGAACGGAAAATGTGAAGCATTTATTAGTGTTTGGAAGTCAATGCTACATCAAAAGAGAATATGATAGGATTGGAAATTTTGACTCCTGATTTGATAAGGGAATACTAGTTGGGTATTCTAGAAAAATGAAAGCATATAAATTATTTAGTCCAAGAAAAAACATAATAATGGAAAGCATCAATCTAACAATTGACGAAACAAATGAACGAAAGACCGAAGAAATAAGCAAATATTCAGAAGAGTTGGATGATGAATAAGGTCTAAAAGAAGAGGAAGTAGCAGGAGAAGAAGAAGAAGAAGAAGAAGACCATTGAAAAGTAGAACAAGAGGAATATGAGCAACAAATACCTCCTAAGACACCTAGCTGATGAGTGCATAAAACTCATCCACCATAATAGATTATTGAGAATAAATATGTAGGAGTTGAAACCCAAAGAATATTGTGTTCACCGGAACAAAGACATCTGACACTGTTATCTTCAGTTGAACGACGAATTTTTGAATAAGCTAGCAATGATGAACACTAGGTCAA
Organism: Picea glauca; assembly: GCA_000966675.3. Lineage (NCBI taxonomy): Eukaryota > Viridiplantae > Streptophyta > Pinopsida > Pinales > Pinaceae > Picea > Picea glauca. The sequence goes on along the minus strand of JZKD02S1731757.1, from coordinate 312,482 downwards.
GGCTATGGATAAAGAATTGGATCAGATAGAGAAAAATGGCACATGGGAACTAGTACGAAAGTTGAAGAACAAGAGTGTGATTGGTACAAAGTGGGTTTTCAAAAACAAATTGAATGAGGATGGATAGGTAACCAAAAACAAATAAAGGTTAGTATGTAAAGGGCATACTCAAATTGAAGGTATAGATTTTGAAGATACCTTTTCCCTAGTTTCCGGGATGGAAGCAATCAGATTGATATTATCCTATGCATGTTCCAAAAGAATCAAGGTGTATCAGATGGATGTAAAATAAGCCTTTCTAAATGGAGAATTAGAAGAAAAAGTCTACATTGAACAACTTGAAGGGTTTCTACTATCAGAAAAGGAATATTATGTTTGCAGGCTGAAGAAAGCATTGTATGGAATCAAGTAGCCCACCATAGCATGGTATTCAATATTGGACAGGTATCTATAGCAACAAGGATTAATGAAGGGCAATGCAAAAACAAATCTCTACATAAAATTGGATCAAGACAATATATTGATAATTTAAGTCTATGTAGATGATATTAGCTTTGGGAGAGATGATGACAGGATGCGTTAGGAGTTTTCCAAAGACATGCAGAATGAGTTTAAAATGTTTTTTCTCGATGAGTTTAATTTCTTTTTAGATTACAGATATGTTAGTGTGATAAATGTATTTTCATCTCCCAGAATAAGTACATCCAAGAAATTATAAAGAAGTTCAGAATGGAATATTGAAAACCTGTAAGTACTCCTATCAAGATCATTTGCCAGTTGAAAAAGGAAGATGAATATATGGATGCATATCAGAGACTCTACATATCAATGATTGGTAGTGTTAGTCTCTAACTTTTGCTTTTGATTTTGTGAGAAACCCTAATCCCAAACCCTTCCTACCTGCACTTCATTATCTTCTTCCATTTCATTTTAATCATTGTTTTTAGCTTGTTATGGTTTGCATTTCAGCTTTTTGAATAATTTATTTAAGTTTGGAGTTGTAAGACATGGTTTTAAATGGTGTGTCACTTTATATGCCTGTTTGATCTTTACAAATTCAAATTATGCTAATTCATTAATAATGCTATTGGAATAGAATTATTCCCGTAGCGCAAAGATAATCATGCCTTAATATGCGCTCGTCACCTAGATTTCATTATGATGACATAGATCATGGTTTGAGAGTTCGCATGTGTCCCACAATAGATTTGGAATCATTTTGTGATTCAAACCATTACATGATCCGATTTCTCTGTACCCACAAAGGACCCATTTCAAATCATCCAATTCTCAACGATCATTATATTGAACCTGTCATTCTATGTCTGATTTTGTTGAACTTTAGGCACAGGTATTTGCTCAGAAGAATAGTTATATACTAACAGATTGCAGGTGGCAAATTCAGAATCCAAACAATTATAACATTGTGTTTTGATGGCACCTAAGAGGAGCAGACAAGTAGTCAGATTAGAACCCGAGGGTGCTAAACTCCTCAAAGCTTATCCTCAGATGGCTCAAAGGTTCAGAGATGTTGGGTGGTTTGAATTCCTTACCACTTTTAAAGGTTACGACAAGCAAGTCTCCATGGAGTTTTCACTGAACTTTGATGGTCACAAGGTGGAGATTGGGAAGATGCTGAAGCTGGTGATAGAATAGACAATTTCTAAAGCTTTCATATTGGTGGTTGGAGGAGAAAGATGGTGGAAGAAAGAGTATGTGGTTACAGAGTTTGTCAATCAATTCCTGCTTCTAGATAAGAAAAATCTGAATTGGAGAAGGGGAGTTCCTCGCAGCTGGATTAGACCTGAATGGCACACTGCTCTGATCATTATCCACGGGTATATCACTTGCAAAGGTAGATTTTCACTAGTATATATCTACCAAAATAGGACATTAATGCATCTAAATGGTGATTATCCCTTAAATCTGCCTTACTTTCTACTCAAAATCTTGAAAAAGATGTCAAAGAGAGTGTAGTCACTGTCCACCAATGAAAAGAGTAGCTTGTTTCATCAAGTCTTAATTAAGACTTTAGTTATGTCTGCTTTGAGAGAATTGCATAAATCTTGGATTTGTCTCATGCAATCCTTAAATCCTAACATACAGACCAACAAATAAAAGAAAGTCAAAGGAAAAAAGACTATTACACTGAAACAAAATATTTCAATTGATGAAACCCCTGTTAAAGAAGAAATGCCTGATATCAGGCTGACGAGGAATAGCAGAGGTAAAAGACCTAAGTTGGATCCAGAAATTGAAATGTTTTCTGAGGAATATGTTAAAGGGGAAGAAGATTCAGATGAGGGTTTTAATAGTCAAACTACAGTCAAGCATGAATCGCCATCAACCAGTAAAAGGGGCATTGTAGTCAAAAGGACAAAGGATAAAGGTGTATTTGTGTCTCAAAAACCTAGAAGGAATTCTACTAGGGTTACCAACAAGTACAGGTTGGAGTCTAAATCCATGTATAATCCATTGATCAAAGAAGAAAACGTCATAGTTATAGAACATCACTTTGAATATGTTCAAGCAGGTACCAGGAAAAATGCAAAAGGAACTCCATTGCTTAAGAAACCAGTAAACAAAGGTAAGCAAATATTTTCATCGTCTACAGGACTTGTAACGAGAGTTACAACCAGATTGGAAAGAGCTAAAGAAATTGCTAAAGGTATCAGTGAGATTCCTGAGAATAAAAAGGATTACCTTTTAGACTCAGATCACATATCATATGTGTCTGAAGACATGGATTCAACAAGTTATGATGAAGAACATAGCTCAATATTGGTTTCTAAATACCAAGTTAAATCGAAAGAACCCAAGGTTGCCTTAAATCTGAATGAGCCTGGACCTTTTGAAGAGTTCTCAGAATTCAGGGTTAAAATCATAACTGATAAAGAAAGGATCAAGGAATTCCAGAAAACAGTGAGACAGTTGAAGAAAGAAAAGGAAAAAATAGAACAATGGAATGCTCATCAACAAGAAAGGATTCAAGGTTTCAAAAAGAAGAAAAAAGAGCAAAGGGCATTGCTCAAAGAACTTAGAGAAATAAAATTCATACTCTATTGGCTCAATGTCGTGCTTACCACAAAGCTCAAACAGAAAAATGCTAAAGCTACTGCTGTGATTATATCCTAAAGGTTTCATGAAGATTGCTACAATCATAATTTTGTTGTTTTCTAGGAAATATGGCAGTGTCTACTTGTTTTTTTCCTATGAAATGAAAAGACCTCGAACTATATGACTAGATCAAACTAATCCATGTTTTGTAGAATCAAATGTAATGCTGGCATCATACAATATTAAGTTGTTGAGCAATGATCTATTTTTGGATTGTAAAATCTTTTTTTGAGCTAAATTCCCTAGTAGATAGATACTATTCGGATCTAGTCATTAAAAGTACACTAGATGATAGGATTTGGAGGTTTTATGGATAGTTTAAATAGGCAGAGGAAAGACTATGTTGCGGTCAAAAAATTAGAGATCCAAAGGAATTATTCTAAAAACTCCTTGTAAGGAATTATTATTCTATTTAACACTTAATAGCAAAGGCATATGGATGGTTAGACACTCTTTTCTACTCTATTTTCTTTGTTCATTCTTTAATTCATTATTCAGATTGCAATGCTTTTGTTTCTTGATTGTTAATTAATACAATGAAAAATTTATTGTGGAAATTATTTTCAAGTTTTGATATCAAGTTGATGGTCTTGTTTCTTTATGATATTATGAGACAAGGATTTATGTGAAGTTGACAAATTGGAAGCTTCCTCCTCTCTTTTATTATTGGTCTAATTCATCTATGTGACTACCTTTTAACCAGTCAATGGGATATGCTATGTTTTGATTGTGATTTTCATGTTATGCTATACTCTTGAGTCAGTTTTCAACCACCTTACCCCTAAAAAACCAAATCATTAAAACCTTTAAAACACTTTGCAATAAATTGTTGATGCCCTAGCCTGCACCCTCTCACATTCAATGCAACTTTAGGGACTAACAGGTAGCTTACTCTATATGACAACATCAAGGCCAGATTTGATTCAAGAAGTTGGATAGGTTGTGATATTTCAAGCAACACCGAAAGAAATACATGTTATGGTAGTAAAGACAATATTCATATATCTCAAGGTAACAAAATATTTTGGATTATGGCATCATAAATGGAATGATGTATCTTTGGTCACCTACACAGATGCAGATTGGGCAGGTAGCATTGATGATAGAAGAAGTACAAGTGGACAATATTTCTACTTAGGTGATTGTTTGGTATCATGGCTGAGCAAGAAACAATCATCAATATCTTTGTCCACAACAGAAGCAAAATATAATGCAGTGGCAACATGTTTCACTCAAGTTCTCTGGATGAATTAGACCTTTCATGATATACATGTGTAATATGATGAGCTTATTTCTATACTCTTTAATAACCCTCGTTCTATCAGTATCACTAAAAATCCAGTAATACATAACAAGACGAAGAACATTCTGATCAAGTTTCACTTTCTATGGGAATGGGTTACAGAGAAGAATATCAAGCTAGAGTACATTGCGACAAAAGAGAAAATTACAAATATATTCACCAAACCTCTTCTGAGGGATATCATTGAGTATCTTCGACATAAACTTGGAGTAGTTTCTACCCCACAGTGATCCACATGACATCAGGCATAGTAAGACAAAGGGAGAGAAGCAAAATACATGGAGAATATAAGTAAAGAATATTTTGAATGCTTTTCATATACATTAGATATTTACACGAGGAAGCACCATGAAGAGAAATAAGAGGCTTGTAGATAGGGGGAGAATACCCAAGGAGAATTACCCTTTTCCATTGATGTCAAAGAGGGATAGAGAGAGAAAAAAGGCATGGAAATGGAGAGAAGGAATAGATGCATGAAGATAGAGGGAGTGTTGGTCACATGGCGAGCATGAACAAGAGCATGAGTGTTACCATGCCATTTGTGTTTCCATCAATTCCAAAGGGGGAGATTGTTGAAATATTGGTTTGCATTGATGTCAACCCTTGAATATGTGTGGTAGCCCCAAAGGTATGGTTATGAAACCTGAAGTTGATAAATGAAAAAGATCATGAAGAATAGTGTAAATGGAGGTAACCCACTCATCGATGGATAGTCCCCGTCGTTTCATTTTTGGTGATAAGTGGTATGTCATGTGGTTCCTCACATTTGCAAAGTTATGGCCTTGTGATGTTAGAAGCCCTAAATAATGGTTAAGAAACCCCTAGTTGGTTACAAGTAAATTAATGAAAGGGTAAAGTGGTTGTAAGAAGAAATTCAAGAAGCCTTAAAATTAAGGAAAGAGGTTATCTATGAAAAGTATATATACACCTCAAGAAGTAATTCACAAGTACATTCACACATTCATTCTATTAAATATATTCTTATAAGTAAGTGATCTATTGGCAAGTATGAGACGATGAAATCTAAGGCACCGACAAGTGAGAAGTGTGGTAGTTTCAGAATCACAAAGTAGAGCTATGTTTTTCTGAGGAAACCCTAATTTTCCTGACCTCACCAAGTCAAACAGTTAGTGTCCCATGAGCCACCCTTGTGGGTTTCCTAGTGCCTGTCATGCGAGGCCTCATGTGACAAGAGGTCTTAGTTCCACTAGGACAAGGAAGGATTGGGGGAAATGCTAGTGCAAGGTTGTTAATCTCTAAGGAAATGTTATAGGTCATCACTATTGTGTATTAGGTCATCTACAAAGGTAAAGGTATGCTTATGCACTTGTTTTGAATTTTAAACTTGGTTATGGTATGGTGCATGCTTGAGGTATGTTTGGAATGATTGGCATGCTAACTCAGGGAGTTGGAACTTCCTTCAGGTTGGAGCCTAAGAATCAGGGGGTTGTAGCCTCCTTCTGGTTGGATCCAAAGAATTCAAGGACTTGTAGCTTCCTTCAGATTGGATCCTATAAATAGGGGGATGCAACCTCCTTCCAGTTGCAGTTGGAGAATTGGGAAGTTGGTGCCTCCAATGAATGTATTCTTTGATATATAAGAAAAATATTTTGTGGTCTTCTCCCATTTGGGTTTCCACGTAAACTCTAGTGTATTGTGTCTATGTGATTGTTTGTTATGCAATATCGATCTATGTTGTTGATGACATATTGAATTCTAATGATAAACTATTGAACACTACTAATAAATTTGAAGATAATATATTGTGGTTAAAAGTGGTATTAGTGCTCAGACTGATTCACCCCGCTACCCCTCTCAGTATTCCAACAATTACAACTTGGAAAGAGTACATTTTTAGACATGCATTTTGAAATGTATATTGATGATGAGTTGAGTGAGAAGCTAAGAAAAAATACTAAAGGTGATGAATAATTAGACTTAGAGGGGTTCTTAGTTGAGTTTACAGGACAAGGGAAGGGTATATTGCAAATTAGACAAGGATCAAGTGAATTTAGTTCAACCTCAAAGGGACCTTCTATCATTATTAAGCATCTCAATTCAGCTCTATTATCAAAACCAAAATTTCCACAAACCTCTACAATTGAAGGAAACTCCGATAAGAATCCCTCACTCTTTTCACAGTATTTGGATATAAAGAGAAACAATCAAGGGGTGAAAAAGGAAATGTATCCTTGGGCTTGGAGAGAAAAAATTACTATATGTTGTGGATTACCAATATGATATATTCAATTTGGTTGTACTAGATTCAAAGGTAATTAATCCTCCTTTTTTTACAGATTACAAATCCACTCAAATCAGAGTCAATATTCGAGATATACACCCTTTGGATATGATTGAATTTTACCAGAAAACAAGTGATATGGTGTACATAAGGGTCTTGCAATGCTTTTTCCAGTGAGAGGAAGATGAAAAATATGGTAATCAAAATAGCGAAGCAGTTGATGCAAGAGAGGCTGGCCACTAAATCCAATAGAATTCATATTAATGAGTTGGACAGGAAGATTATTTACTTAGGAGTAGATCCTAAAAATATGACTTTTGTACGAGACCTAATCAAAGAGAAGGATAATGAGATTAAGATCCTTAAAAAAAAGATAAATGTTCATGATGTAAAAAAAATTCATACCCCAAAGTTGTAGGCTAGTCATGAGGAAAAGAAGTAGCTTTACCAGAAATTATTGGAAAGCAGAAAAATCATAGAACAACTACGAGATGAAGTTGAAACCTTGAAAGACCAAAAATCTTAGTAATTGTAGGCAGTCAAGTTACCTACAGTGCAAACTGCTCCATTAGACCCAGTAGAGGTATTATCCAAAGTCATGGCTAATTTAAGTGTGAAGGAGATCGATTTGGGCACTGTGACAAACCATCTCAAAAAAAGAGATGCCAAGGTAGCAGAACTAGAAAATTAGGTGAAGAGAAGAGAATTATGTATGGAACAAATCAATGTTTTTAAATAGGAAGCTCAAAAGGAAGAAAATAAAATGATGGCAAGGGTGATAGGGAGACCAACCATGAAAGGATATAAGCATATAATTTGGGATGATATAGCTAACACAATTTTTATAAATTGGTATTATTTTACCCTTGTGCATAATGAGCTTGATGTTGGTTGTGGAGCCTGATTATCTTCCCAATTCAGAGGTTTTTTTCAGCCGTGCTTGGACCCCATTCTCTAATGCGGGGTGTGGGGGATATTTCCCCCCAAAAAAATATCCCTAGGGGGAGTCTAGGTGATCCAGGTGGATATCGATGGCCACCCACCTATTCCAATTGGATCAAAATAGTCTTCTCGAAATTTACTATCTTTAGTGGTTTTTTGGTTCCTAAACTTCCAGGGCCATTTTGAGGTCCTAAATAAAGTTTTTTTTCATAATTGTACACCTCATTGATGACCAAAGGATCTTATCTATACCATAAAATGAATCTCCTCAGTGATACCTTTCCAATGAACTATCATGCACCCCAAATGGAGATCGTATGCCAAAGTTACGCCCTCAGAAGTTGATACACCAAACTATCCAAAACAAGGTCCACAAAAACTATTGGCTTTTCATCTTCCGAGGATAGGGTTTTGGATTTTATTTATGTTAAAAATGCCTTTGCAGCCTCATTGTAGAAATCATCTTCTTGCAAATGAGCGTAGCCATCACATCTCTTCTCAAATATAAGTTACCACCATTCTAGCAAGTCTTTCACTTTGTATTTCTACAGTTTTGTACATTTCGCTCATTAATAGAAATTGTGTATTACTGTATCTATATGTTTATGGTTGCATATATGATATATTTCTGTTATATTTTTTTATATATGAGATATCTCTATACATTTATTTATTATATCTACACTCTCATTTCATTCCGAAAATAATTTGGTTCAATGGTATCAAAGAAGGTTGCTCTTTATCATTTTTTTTCAGTGCATGTCCCCGACGAGGTATGAGTATATCAAGTTAGGTCTCGAGCTTGTAACTCTTGAGGAAAATAACTCTTACACACCCAAGAAAACCTCAATGGTGGAAGAAAATAAAAACTACTGAGAAAAATATTATATTAATCTGTTTCTTGAGCAATCTCTCACACGCTAGAGGGACGAAATGATGGAGAATTTTTCCCACATCCTTCAATGCCTACTAATAACAACATGCACGTATTCATCAAGCAACCACTTTGGAGGCACCTTACCTTTCAAGGTACAATTTAATTTTTATATTCCCGTATTTGAAGGACAGATAGATCCAGATGCCCTAGAAAAATGGTTAAATCTGCTAGAAGGTTCTTTCTCTTTTCATAATTTCTTCGATACAGAAAATATCACCTTCACACTCCTTAAGGATTTCCCCCATGTCAAACATTGGTGGTAAACTTATTAGGAGAAAATTTCCATAGAGGAGTCTGGAATCTATGGGGTCGATCCCACCTGGGATTTTTTTGTGGATGTGGTCAGGGAACAATATTACCCTGTTGGAAACTATGACAACCAGTACATGAGATGGACCACACTATGGCAAGAGATGGGCCAAGAAGTGTTGGATTTCACCAACACTTTCCATACCTTGTGAACCAATATGGGTATCAAAGACTTCGAGCGACATTTGGTTCTGAAATACCATGGGGCTCTACACAAATACATCCAAATTGAAATGGATTTTCTAGACATCTCATCACTAGGTGTTGCTTATCGATATTTTGTTAAAATTGAGCAAAAATTTAAGCACCAGAACAAATGGGAGTCTGAGTCTGCAAATACACAACAACCAAAGCATGATAAACATGAACCTAACAAATAGCCTCTCGAAAACTAGGCCAAGCCATAAGAAAATAAGGGTAAGTGAAAAACAAAGAATGACACTGGAAAATGGTGCCCTTTCCATAAAATTGGTTGGCACAACATCGATGAATATCGCTCAAAATAGTCATTGGTGGTCGAGATCAAATAAAAACATTTGAACCTAGATTTAAAATACGATTCAGAAAATACTGGGAAGAGACAGATCATTGATGCATACCCCACTGGTACTGTCGCAAACACAACAATTCAACCAGAAGAACGTCCTTAGTCTGCACCCAATTGGTGAATGTTTACTTGAAAGATAAGGGGGAAAACCTCTTCCATTCACATATGTTGTTAAAGGGGACACAACTGCATTTTATTTTTGATAGCGAAATCCAGAAGAACCTTATCTCAGCAGAGGTCATTAAACAGTTGGCATTGCCGACAACACCACACCGAAAGACATACAACATTGGGTGGCTTTTCCATGGATATTTCTCCAAAATGGAAACTAAGTGCCATGAGCTTATGAGGAAAATCTCTACTTTTAACAATATTTTTAGTGATGTCATCAAGCATGGATTACCATAATTTTGAAATGAAGATAGAGATTTGTATCCAATGAACAATTATTAGAAGTTATTAGAAGACAAGAGGAATAGTGACAACAAGTTTGAAAATCTTAATGGCACTTTGAAGGGGCCAGATGTAGTAGAACTATTGGTAGGGGAATTTAGTTGTTTCCCAATCTAAAAATGATTTAAAAAAATTACCTCCCCCAATTTATGAGCAATACACTAATTTAGATGAGGAAATAAGAATCTTGAATGATCATAAGTATCTGATGGGACAAAAAATTGGAAAACATTGTGTCAATTTGTTAAATTACGATTAGCGAGACAAGAAGAATCAAGTGGCACCTTCCCAACTTCCTAAGAAAAGATTTTACTGAGTAATTTTTCATGTACATTAATTTTTACCTTAGTGATATTAAGATATAGTTGAATGTGTTAAGCATGAAGTTGTCCTAAGTGTTTTATGAAGTTGTAATAGGAATACCTTATATGTTTGATTGTATTGTTCTTCTAAATACATCCATCCATCCCCTTTAAATTTCATATGTATGATACATATCATATGGTAATTGCATGTATGTTAAGACCAGGGCGTGCATTTTCATCATGCCCTAGTTTCATGCATTTTTAGGCATTTTTCCTTTTATGCCTTTTTTTTCATTTACAAAGCAGTTTTTAACCTTTATGCACAGTAGAGGGTTTTTAGTTTCAAAATACACAGCTGAAGTATTAATATATGTAAAATGATAAAACACAAACTTCACATCTTTTATCACTCAATTTGGATGTCATATGATTCTTAAGCGTGCATTTTATAGTAATCTAGTTTTACTATCAATTTTACAAAGGGTATTGAATTTGGATTCCAGATAGAAGTCCTTTTTCATTGGAAAATGCACTTCAGATGATATATATATATATATATATATATATATATATATATATAAATTCACCCCAAAATTTAAATCACTAAATTTGGATCTATATAGAAGCATGGGCATGCATTTCAATTAGGGCACTTTCTATTGATTTGGTCTCTCAATTTACAAGGTATATTTTGTCTCTTTTACACAACAAGAAATTTTATGTTCGCAAACACAACACTTGATATGTAGACAGGTGTAAAATAATCTAAGACGCCCTCAAAAACTTGAATCACTCAAATTATAGGTGTGTTAAGACCTGGGTGTGCATTTTCATCATGCCCTTCTTTCATGCATTTTAAAGTATTTTTCCCTTTATACATTTTTTTGCATTTACAAAGAAATTTTTAACCTTTATGCACAGTACAGGGTTTTTGGTTTCAAAAAGAACAACAAAATTAAGAATAATGTAAAATGATAAAATACAAACTCCACAACTTTATCACTCAATTTGGAGGTCATATGATTCGTAGGTGTGCATTTTATAGTAATCTAGTTTTACCATCCATTTTACAAAAGGTCTTGAATTTGTGTTCCAGATAGAAGTCCTTTTTCATTTGAAAATTCACTCTGGATGATACAGATAAATTCAAAATGTTATTAACTACTCCCAAAAACTTATATCATTAAATTTGGAGCTATATAGAAGTATGGGAATCCATTTCCATTAGGGCACTTTCTACTTATTTGGTCTCTCAATTTACAAGGTAGATTTTTCCTCTTTTACACAATAGCCACTTTTATGTTCACAAACACAACACTAAATATGTAGATAGGTGTAAAATAATATAATACACCCTAGGAAAATTGAATCACTCAAAAATCATGCGTGTTAATACCCAGGAGTGCATGTTTCATCATGCCCCAGTTTCATGTATTTTTTAGCATTTTTCCCTTTGTGTTTTTTTTTTCATTTACAACAGAGTTATGTCTTTAGAAAAATTATGCACATATGAATAGTGTTCATATGAATATGAATGAAAATGGATGTTGGTCCATTGTCGAAGATGGATGTTGATATCATAACTTCAATCAACCTATATTTAATGATTCTTATTTTGTATCTTTAACATTCATTTTAATATCTCATGCTTCTCATATTATAAGGTAACATTTTAATATGTAATGATTCATGTATTGTGGTAGGGTGATCGTGGGAAGGCACTAGCCTCATAGCAGGTAAACGACTAACAATATCCATATACATTTAAATTGAATTTTATTATTGTGTTTATAATTGACTTAACTTGTTTTTTTTTTTATATATGTAGTTGTCGACACTTGATGTACTTGACAATCTCGGCAATGATGATGGAATGTTTGAATTGAACCTGGTTGAGACAATTGAAAAAGTTGTGAGAAAAAAAACATTGACCTTACTTAATTGTGTATGTGTGAACCAATGGAGGAGATCACACAAAGATGCATAGTTTTGATGGAGGAAACAAAATTATCTATAGTAAGTGCCATATTTTAAAAACGTTATTTATCACATATGTTCATTTATGAATTTGTTTTGTTGTTTTTATATTATCTGAATAAAATATGTTTTCTTTTTATAGGAATTATTCAAAAAACTTTAGTAACTTTCTCTTGAGGATGGTGTTGGTAGAAGCAATTCTCAAACACCACAATGTCCTACCATGAGCCACATACCTGCAAGGCTCTTTGGCTCTCTGCCTATGGTTGACAGCCTTGTGACTGAAATGATGGAACCTTATGGGTCCCATGACACACCCTCAACGCAGTGCACACCATACCAAGAACTTGGTGGTGGAGATGAGGTAACTGGTGATTCTATAAAATGCTTTCCTAGATCATCACGTGCTACCATAAAGGGAACACTGCCAGATACATTTTTTATGGATGAGAACATTGTTCCAATCAAGATACAAAAATCCCAGGTATTTATTAATGTCTTAATTATTTCCTATTATCTAATTGAAACATACTTCTATTATTATTTTAAATTAATGATCATATTTTTCTACGAGAAACAACACATTTTTTAAGCATATGAATGACAAGGCCTTAGATATTTTTGGGCCCACCATATACACACAGTGGAATGCTTAGAATCCTAGTTTGAAGAAGGAACTTATTGAACAATTGGTCAACATGTTTGGTGATTCCTTCAACAAAATTATAGTCACCACATTGTTTGGTACATATTTGAAATATGTGAGGGACCAATATTGGGTTCATTTTCAAAAACACTCTATGTATGAGTGTCCTTCGATGATTTCCTAGATTGAGTGGAAGAATCTATTGGAGGATGCAAAGGATAAGACAATGAGAAAAGAATGAAAGACACCACTTATACCAGGAAGGTATATCATATTTTATATTTAATATGATGAATTTGTGTTAGTTCTATATAAAAATTTTGATATACAACCTATTGGAAACTTTTTTTAGGCTCCCAGACACATCAAAAGCAATGAAGGCAAGACTAGAAAAACACGGGCAACACAAAATTTTTCAGGGTGGTTACATGAAACTAAAAGCATGAATTGTATGTACCAAATAATTAAACCATATCATTCCTATCATCATACAACTTTTATTTAATTGCATCCAATAAGACAAATTCAATATCTTGTGCAATGCAAGGGACTCAATTTAAAATTGTGACCATAGAAGAAGACCTTCAGATCGGTTTCAAGTGTGGCTTTCAAGTCATGGTTGAACACTGACAAAGAATGGGTAAAACACAATATTACCTTTTGAACAACATCACAAGTAAAATAAATGGACTTTAATTGTTGATTACGTGTAAAATCTATTCAAAATTGAATTCACCCATAAATGAGTGTGTCTATATGTTTTAAGCGGGAGAGAAACAACAATGAGGCCAATAATGGATAGAATCCCCATGACAGTGGAGTGTAGTGTGATGATGGTGGTGTGTATCCTAGATATGATGATGGAGTGCAGCCCAATGATGGTGGTGTGCATCCTTCCCCTGACAGTGGAGTGCACCCCGATGATGGTGGTGTGCATCCCAACCATGACGATATTATGGCTATAAAATCAAAAGTATGGATTAATAAAAATATGAACATTTACTTGCATATGGTGTACTTATAAATTTTCTTGTTTTGATGGAAGATCATGTAGAAAAAAATGCTTGGCAAAAGAAAGAAAACATGGCATTTGAACCAATGGTCTTAACTACTCAACCTGGTAAAGAACATTGTAATGATATTTGTATTAATCAACTACTTCTATGAATAATAACTAACTATATCAATTTAAACATTTTTGTTATTGTAGTCGAGGTCCCTCAACAATGGCCTACACACTGAGGAGATTACCCAACTAGATGTACAATGCATCAGAGCATGCACATTGAAATAGCACCAAGAGAGGGCCCAACAAATGAATCATATCTAGACATGGATGCGCCAATCAACAGATTTCTGAAAACTAAAAAACAGAAAAAGAAGTGATTGTATATATTATGATCATAAATATATTTTGATAATAAATTATATTGATATATACTATTCGTTTATACCTTATTATAGATGTATTTATATGTTTTGTATGTACAAAACCACATAGTTTCACACACATTATTTCTTCCATTTACCTTTAAATTTTATTTTTCTACTTTCTATTCATGAATCGTATTATGCCACTTTCAATTATTTTCTAGTAGATAGATTGGGTATGGGAAATTGAGAGTGACACGATGGGGGGGAGAGGCCAAATAATCTTCCACCTTCACGTGGTTGGCCTTGCTCAATAGAGAATAAATTATTCTCAAAACCAAGAGAAGCTCATTCAGTTATTCCACTTTAGTCTTTCGAGAGTCTTATACATGTAAATGTTGTTTATTTATTTAATTGTTATTCAGTCATATAACATTTTATTCTCCGATGATTTATGAAGGTCTTTGCAATGGAAATGTAACTAAAAACTATCCTATGTGTGATGTGGTTGTACAAGAAAAATGTTTTAGGCTATGTGGTGAAGTGAATCTTACAACTACTCTTTGTTGGTGCAATTATGTGCATAATATATTACCAAACATAAATTATCGATTGCGATTCGTAATCAACAGAGCTGTTACACTATATGTGTCATCAACATGTGGTTTATCTATGTCTGATGATTATAGCCTAAATAAGAAAACAATTTAAAAACCAACACTTTGTTTTCACACTTCAAAGATAACACTCTTCACACAATTCAAAAACTAGAAAGAAAAACTCATAGACAAGCATATGATTTAATCTCTTGCTTAGATGATGGACCTGTTCATAAATGGCTCATGAAAGAAAAATACGAACTTTGATTCTATCTCATAGAGCAACTAAACTAAAAATAATTAACATCCTGCATATTCTTAAAAAGGAAACTCAATCAAGCTTAAAAGAAATAACAAGTAGAGGAAAACACTCCATTATAGGCGCATGTAAAGTGAGATATGGAGGTCTTGATTGTGCATGTGTTTTCAAGGTGTAACCTAATTAATTCAGGAAGAAACTCTAGGTATGTTGAGATACTCCATTATAGGCTCATGTAGGTTGAAAGATGGAGATCTTAATTATCCCTAGATTTGCAAGATAGAAACAACACTACAACATTAAGTCTACCAAATGATTGTCTACACACACATACAAGGATAACAAATAGTCACTCAAAAATCTATGTTGCAATCATAAATCCACATTACACTCCAAAAATCTATATTGCACTACATAAATGCTTACTCACTCACTCAGAATTACCACATATATTTCTTCCATTTTGTCAAATGTTTACTGAAACAAAACAAAAATAAAGTTAGATGTTATGATCAAAACACAAAATGATTTTATTCATACACAAAATAGAATTATATATACAATAGATACAAAGAAGCTTACCTTGGTTGGGTTGGTGGGCCCTTTTCATGCCAACAAGGTAGCTTTAAAAGAAAATTACAGAATGAAAGGTTTGATAACACACATCAATTCCATGAACTGCAATTTATATCATTACTTAAGAAATAGGTGTACAATCAACAATCCTCAAAAATCAAACCTACAACATAACAATTCCTCCCCTTCAAGAACCAATCTTAAAACATAAAAATTCATTTCTTTTTCCTCAGAACTATGAGGTCTTATTTATACATAAAATCCATGGAGGAATGGATGAAACTGAATCCCCAAACTCACAAAACAATTTTTACAATCTTAGGATAAATCCCAAAAATCTGGGTTTTTCATCGATTTGAGCAGATTCGAGTTAGCGATCCACCCATATATTCTCAAAAAATTCAAATTTTGCAAAAGTGCTCGTATTTTACTCAATTTTACACATTCTAGACAAAACCCAATTCGTAGAATTTCTATATTTGATGCCATCTACACAGAAATCGAGGTGCAAGTTGGAAATTTAAGATTTTGCTAATTTTTGCAGAATCATTGCCCCAAGATGGAGGTCCACACATGTGAGATGGGTGAATTATGCCTCACATGTCCGCATGTAAACACCACTCTAGAAAAAACCCATGCCCCCTATTTGCTTCTAGAAGCATTCCAAAATTTCGAATTATTTCTAGTACCAGATGGTTGTTGATGTTGGTACTGGACGAGCTGAGTACTAGATGAACATAAATAAAGGTATTGGATGAATAGTATTTGTTGTCATAATGTATTATTAGATCATTCAAAGTAATCAGAGAGCTTAAAACATCAAATATTCAATCCAAATCATTAATAAATCATCTTAAATCATGATTAAACATAAGTTACCTCATATGTACACAATAATTGGTAAAGGACATGTCTATTGAGGAAAACAGACAAAGAGTGCATATGTATGAGAAACAATTGGTCAGGATATGGGACAAAATAAGGCATTTGGAGGTGACAAAAAGGAGTCTCAACATTTCCCCCATGTCTTATCCATTTCATGTCCTCATACAACAATTATCTTCAAATTTTCAAAATTAATGGTACTCCTCACTCGATCAAGCACTCCCTGAAGTTCCACCCTTCTTCAACTCCTTGATTTCTCTTTTAAGTAACCTTCTATACAATATAAACCTCCGGGCCTCTTCTTCACACTTTTTACCCATGGCAAAGTAGTTATAATGGAAAAGTAGAGACAGGAGTAACATATTAGATCCATTAGTGATTTGATGTTAAGTCTTATCCAATATGTTGTGGACCATAATTATGATAAAGGGATGGATGTGACTCTAATATGATTATAGGATAGTGGCCAAGAGTTTTCATAATGAATTTGACTAATAGGCCCCCTTACTGGATTACCTTTAAAATAAAAGTGATATAAGCATAGTTTAGATCCCATTTGAAGAGGGGAACACATAAAATAATACATCCCAAGATGTAACACCCATCCATGATGCTTAAACAATTAATAATTCATTAAATACATACACAATAACAACTTTGTTTTAGCATAAATTTCATTGATTTTCATTTACACAATTAATGATAAATCTAAATAACATGATGAAATAAGTAATAGGTTAACTCTAAGATCTAGAAATTAAAACATAATCCCAAATATCAATAAAAAAATACCATAAAAAAATACCTCCTCCTTAGTTTGTCGAATCTCATCAATTGTAATGTAGTCCTGGGCACTTCCAAGTATTTTTTTCCCGCTTGCCCCGAGTGAAACAACGGAATCCTCCCTGCCAACTAGGAGCCTAGACGGCTTCCTAGCTCCAAGAAACCTTTCGGTTTCTTGGCCCTCCGTGCCCGTGACTCCAAGAAAAACAAAGCACAAATGCTCAAAGAAAACTGTCACAAGAATTATCTTCCAAAAATTTCACAACCTCTCATCATGCTCCAACCTCTCCATCCCCCTCCTCTCTACTTATTCTCCCTATTTATCAAGTTTCCATACACCCTTCCCCAAGTCTCCTCAACACCCCCCCCC
>JZKD02S1731757.1:244847-285884 GCA_000966675.3 Picea glauca | reverse complement strand
ACAAAGTGAGTAAACAATAGTGGCATCTCTAATCTCCAGTCAATATTCTCAACTAACATCGAAGCATCCTTCCTTCCTAACCTACTTCCATCTTCCATCCTATCCTTTCCTATGTTGGACTAAGCTGGAGCGTCAACTATATTTACCTAACTCTATATAGAACCCATAAGCGGAAGTGTCATACATCTCGACCAAGCTTCCCCAACAGGCAACTAGTAGTCGTCATCACACGTCTAGGGGAGTGTGACTTCACACATCCCTCCCACAACTCTAGGTTTCAGAGGATAAACGGTGGGAAATACCTCCACCCCTCCTCATAGAACTAGGGTCAACACCCTATATCGAGCCATACTTTGCAACTACTGTTCTTAGAGTCACGTCATCAAACATTCACTTTGGGAAAGTTATGTGTCCTGTCAAAACCACACTTACTAGAAATCATAGCAATATTTTGATTCATAAATTTATAACTTATGACATACACTATTGTCTTGATGTCTATGACATCCATGTTACCTCGTCATTGTAGTTATTTGGCTATCACATAGCTCATCAACCTATAGTTTAGTTCACTAATAACTCATATATATGTATATACATCATAATTTCATATAAGAATCCATATCTGTATTGGCGTTCAATTAAGAAATCTATGTTTATTTTTATCATGTCTTGCATCTATTATGCATTCAAAACATAACTTTGAATCAATATACATGTAGCCAAATTCCACTTCTTAATTTGCATGTTTAAATAAGTCAAAGAGTTATCATCATCATGGGCATAAAACAATGAAAATAATAATATGCAACACATAAATAGGTCCAGGTGTACACTTGTCACATGTCTATATCAACATTCTTGAGTCCAAATAGGTGTTAAGCAATGAATTACTAAGATGAGAAAAAATCACAGTTCTAACTACCTAAGGTCAAAATATGGGGTGTTACTCAAGATGATTAACTCATTTCTTATCCAAGTTTATAAATATGAAGCTCTTCTTTCTTAGGTAGGTTTAATTACATATACTGAGGTTCCCACTTTCATGCAAACCTATTTATTTTAAAGATAGAACCCTAAAGTGGATACTTAAAGGTTCTTAGGAACATCATCCGAGAGATATAACGGTCATATCCTAGCCTTGATTTGATAATGATTTCTTCAAAATGAGACCCAAGGGTTTTTGTTTAGTTTTAGGTTTTCCACTTTATGTTTTTCAACTCCCTTTACCCAGTGTAGCCCTATTGCAAGCAAGCCTGTTCAGTACCCCGACGAGTTTACCTTAGTACCATACAAGCATGACCTCACTGCTAGCAGGCCTGTTTAGTACCTCTGTAGGTTTATGTGTACTTCTTGATACTTCCTTTTTATTATATTACTTAAAATATTTAGAATTATGTATACTGCTCATTGACATCTTTAGAGTATAAGGAAGGAAGGTGGTACAGGAGTGTTTTAGAGTTATTAGGAACATTATTAATTACTTGCAATTATCCCAAGGGTGACATCATCCACATTAGCCTTAAATCTTAGTTATTCAATGTATAATGGAACATATTGGATAATGACTAAGAGGTCCCTCTAGTTAATCATATTAGGGTTCTCATGAAAGTTCAATGAGGTTTTGCAAGGGTGGTCCTCTACATGAGGTTTTCATCAATACCTCCCAAGAGAAACTTGTAAAGATAAACTTGCATAAAAACTTGTTGAATCAACTAGGTTAGTATTAGACATAATGGTGTCACCACTTTTCAATGTATATTTCAATTATTAATCACTTTTTCAAAATGATGAGATAATAAGACAGGTGCACCCATTATCATATAGAGCTAAATGTAAAAATATCTCCTTAAAGGATAGCAGGGATGATTCATTTAGGGGTGAGTGTAGAAATGTAGGAGGAAAATGTACATGATAGTAAAGAACAATTCAACACAAGACTTAAATTATCCTTGATGGAAAGAAAATGAAAATATTAGCTCTTACCTCCAATTACCTGAAGTGAAAACAATGTCAAGTACAGGACAAAGATCATATCACCTTGGCATCAGTACCAGATTGGTAACTAGTATCGGAACATTTTTATGTAGTATTAGAATATATAGTACCAGAACATGACAGTACCAGAATATATAGTATCGAAACATGGCAGTACCAGAACAAGATTCTGCAATACCAAAACAAGACAGTATCAGAATAGGATTTTGTAGTACCGGAACAAAACAATATAGGAACAAGATTTTGCAGTACCAAAATAGATAGTATCGGAACAAGATTTTGCAGTACCGGAATAGATAGTACCCAAACATGACTCTCCAGTACTAGAAAAAGACAGTACCAGAACATAATAGTACCAAAACATGATTCTGCAGTATCGGAATAGGACAGTACCAGAATTCTGGAAATGACTATCAACTTCCAACACTGAACATGTTGATTTGGACTTACTAAGAGAAGATTAAAAGAATATGAAGGTCCCAACAACCACTCCCCCATGCCTGAGGTTTTTCATTCCCTCATGCACACAATGTGAGACACCAAAAAATAAAGAGGGTTGTTGAGAGGGCTGAAAAAAACTGCAAAAAACAAACCAATAGAACTAATTAGAACTAGATTTGTATGCATGCTTAAAAATAGAAAATTCAAGGAAAACGTCAAAATTTGAACAATTCATACATTATTCATGATTTATTTGACCAAAAATTATTAGCTATGAATAAAATAGTTTGGAATTAACATTCAGTTTCAATTTATATTAAAAAGATAACTTAATCGATCATCCTTGTGAAACAATGGTCTTAAAATAGATAACTAATGATAAAGAACAAATGCATATTTTTTAACAACTTAAGGAAAAAGAAGAAATTTGAGGAGATAGGTCATGAAGTACTCCCTTAGGTGTTTTATTTTGTTGACAAGGATGTCTTCTTCTCTTTTGAAACTACCCTTCCAATATTATGTGTGCATTCAGAGGATGAAGAGATTACCTTCTCATAAAATTCCAAACAAAATTATCATAACTTTTAGAAAGAAATATACTTGAGGAACAAAAGATCTTAAACTGATTGCTTTGTTAAATTTTAACATTATCATTTATGACAAGTATGAAATATAGGTTGCATTGTGCACTTATATGAAACATTTATTTATTTATTTACTATCCTACTCTAATTGAACAAAAGAAAATATCCTTTGAGTATAGGAATACTTCCAGTGAAGCCATGTGCGTAACAGGGTTAGAAATATATCCATACTCAGGTTTAAAAGATCAATTTTAATGCATATGGGAGTATGAAGGACCAATTGTTTTGATGATGAGATCAAATAACAATGAAAAGTAAAAGAGTAGTGTGACCTTAGGTCACAGAACATGTCCTCCTTTTCCATGCTACATAGGGTATCTTCTTCAAGATGATTGATCTTTGGAGTACATATAGGATCTGCTGAGAGGCATGCTAAGAACTCCTCAATATCTGGTTCCAATGGTTTATTTCCATTGAATTCTATCCATGATTCTTTAGTCTCCTCAAAAAATTGACAAGAGGAACCCGACGAGACTTCTAAATCTTCTTGTGGAGAGACAAATAAATTATTTACTATTGTCAAGATATG
Organism: Picea glauca; assembly: GCA_000966675.3. Lineage (NCBI taxonomy): Eukaryota > Viridiplantae > Streptophyta > Pinopsida > Pinales > Pinaceae > Picea > Picea glauca. The sequence continues at coordinate 282,272 of JZKD02S1731757.1, read as the reverse complement.
CTCTTCCTGAGAGGCGGATATCCCAACTGATGCTAGAATGTGAGAAAGTTCTTGGAGGAAAATTCTTCAAGCTATTGATCATCTGTGAATTACTCTATCTGGTTGGTGATCCTTGTCTCGCAACATAAATTAGTACTCAAGGGTTCTTACAACACTACAAAAATGATTGATCATCAAATATTTGAATTTTAAAACTAATAAATTAAAACTATTTGAAAAAATAAAACACACCAAACTTGAACTCCTTGCATTACTGGGACCCTTTTTTCACCAAGTTATCGATTCGCACAAGTTATCTCATCATAAATAAAACTAATTATGCATAAATAAAAACAAACTTTTGCATAAAATAGGGAGAAACACGCTTGCATTAAAATAAAAACAGTTATGCATAAAAGGGAGAGGACAACCTAAATTTGGAGCAACCCCACTATAGTGTATGCATGGGCTCTTCCCTAACTCTTATCGTCTTCTCTCCACCCTTAGTTCTTCATCCATAAAACCAATCTAAAATCATTAAAGCAATCTAATTCAAATACTACCTATTACCATTTACAACTCCCCGACAACGACGGCAAAATGTTGGTGCAATTATATGCATAATATATTACCAAACATAAATTATCGACTGAGATTCGTAATCAACAGATTTTTTACACTATATGTTCCGACAATAGGTGGTTTATATATGTCTGATGAGTATATACTAAATAATAAAACAATCTAAAAACCAACATTTTGTTTTCACACTTCAAAGGAAAACACTCCATTATAGGTGCATGTAAGGTGAGAGATGGAGGTCTTGATTGTGCATGTGTTTGCAAGGTGTAACCTAATTAATTCAGGAAGAAACTCTAGGTATGCTGAGATACTCCATTATAGGCTCATGTAGGTTTAAATATGGGGATCTTAATTATCCCTAGATTTGCAAGATAGAAGCAACACTACACCATTAAGTCTACCAAATGATTGTCTACACACACATACACAGATAACAAATATTCACTCAAAAATCTATGTTGCACTCATAAATCCATATTACACTCCAAAAATCTATATTGCACTAAAAAATGATAACTTACTCACTCAGAATTACCACACATATTTATTTCATTTTGTCAAATGTTTACTGAAACAAAATAGAAATAAAGTTAGATGTTATGATCAAAACACAAAATGGTTTTATTCATATACAAACTAGAATTATATATACAATAGATACAAAGAAGCTTACCTTGGTTGGGTCGGTGGGCCCTTGTCATACCAAAAAGGTAGCTTTAAAATAAACTTACAGAACAAAAGGGTTGATAACACACATCAATTCCATGAACTGCAATTTATATCATTACTTGAGAAATAGGTGTACAATCAACAATCCTCAAAAATCAAAACCTACAACATAACAATTCATCCCCTTCAAGAACCAATATTACAACATAACAGTTCCTTCCTTTTTCCTTAGACCTATTAGGTATTATTTATACATAAAATCCATGGAGGAATGGATGAAAATGAATCCCCAAACTCAGAAAACAATTTTTTCAATTTTAGGATAAATCCCAAAAATCTGGATTTTTCATCAATTTGGGCAGATTCGAGTAAGAGACCCACCCATATCTTCTCAAAACATTCAAATTTTGGAAACGTGTTGGCGTCTTACTCAATCTCCACATTCTGGACAAAACCCATTTCGTAGAATTTATATATCTGAATCCATCTACACGAAAATCAAGGTGCAAGTTGGCAGTTTGAGATTTTTGCTAATTTTTGCAGAATCATTCCCTTTGATATTGAGGTACACACATGTGATATTTTTTCCTTCTTCCCCAAGAATCCGCATGTAAACATCGCTCTGGACAAAACCCATGTCCCAGATTTTCTTCTAGAAGCATTCCAAATTTTTGAATTATTTCTAGTACCGGACGGTTGTTGATGTTGGTACCGGACGCGCACAACATTGGTACCAGACATGCTAAGTACTGGATGAATGTCAAAAAATGTATCATATGAATAGGGGTTGTTTTCATAAGGTCTTCTTATATCATTGAAAGTAATTAGAGATCTTAAAACATCAAATATTCAATCCAAATCATTAATAAATCATTATAAATGATGATTAAACATAAGTTACCTCATATGTACACAATAATTTCTAAAGGACATGTCTATTGAGAAAAATATACAGAGAGTGAATATGTATGAGGAAAAATTGGTCAAGATATGGGACAAAATAAAGAAATTAGAGGTGACAAAAAGGAAGCTCATCACTCTTCTTGAAGAAATATGGATGGAAGTAGATAATAAGTTTTGGAATAAAAAAATGGACTACAAAGATGTTTCTTTTAGAAACATTTCATTTTTTTTCTCATGGGAACTCGATAAAATTTTTCCCAAAGGCCAGTGGACAAAGTTGTAGATTCTAAAACTCTACCCACAAGCCAGTGGGTTGAGTTGTATATGCTACAACTCTACCCACAAACCTATGGGCAGAGTTGTAGATGATACAAATTTTCCCACATGCCTGTGGGAAGAGATTCCATGTATACAACTCTACCCACATGCATGTGGGAAGAGTTTCCATCCTACAATTCTTCCCATGGGCCTATGAGCGGAGTTATAGCATTGAAACTCTACCAACGGGATTGTGGGAAGAGTTGTCATGCTATATGAAAATTTATGAGAATTCTTTCAATTATTTATGTAATGTATTTGTGTTTAATAGAAACATCCATCACTGCTACTCAAAGTATTGTGGGAAAACTTGTAAATATCATTTGGTTATTTGTAATAGCTTTGTTGAAGGAAAAGGTTAGGGCAACAATATCAAGTTATATTTTCTCTGAACATGTGGGGTGTAAATTTAATCAACTTGTATCTTTGTTTGTTGTTTTGATCTAATTTCTTATGTCTTATTTACGAATAAAATCCACACTACCATAATGGGTTGTGATGGAATCTTATAAAGGCGACCAACTAGTTGAAACTTGTTGCAATTATTTGCATATTCCATGGCATATTAACATAGTGTTGACTACCACAATGTAACATATAGAAACTTCAACCTAGTATCTTTCGTTCCACCATAATTCCCTCCACTCTCTTTGTCATGAGCCTCCCAAAGGATCACTTATACTTTATGATCTATAATGCATTAGTTTAAAATACTATCTATGGAATGATTATATAGGTTTCCCATGGTGAAATTATATTTTGCATAGTATATAACCAATCATATTCATTGTTTATGGTCATACATATTTGGTACAGAACCCAACTTGAGGAACTTTGTGATTTATGTGATATAACCTTGAACTACTTCAACCCAAAATAGATTTAGATGTGGGAATTCATCCAGAGAATCCATAGTTTCCACATCTCTTCCTACATGTATGTGGGAAGAGTTTCCACATATCTACCCACATGCACGTGGGTAGAGTTGTGGCATCTACAACTCTACCCATAGGCCCATGGGTAGAGTTGCCACATCTCTTCCCACGAGCATGTGGGTAGACTTGCCACATCTCTACCCACAAGCATTTGGGTAGAGTTGTAGCATCTACAATGTTTCCCACCAGCCTATGCGAAGATTGGCCACATATTTTCCCATAGGCCTATGGGAAGAGTTTCCATGTGGGCATAGTTGTGGCATGGAAACTTTGCCCACAAGCCTGTGGGAAAAGTTGCCACATCTCTTCCCACATGCATGTGGGTAGAGTTGTAGCATCTACAACTCTATCCACATGTTTGTGTGTATATTTGTAGCATCTATAACTCTTCCCACAAGCTCGTGGGTAGAGTTATAGCATCTACAACTCTTCCCACAAGTCTATGGGTAGAGTTTCCATGTAGTAGACTTAGATAACTAAATTTGGAGCTATATAGAAGCATGGGTCTGCATTTCCATTAGGTCACTTTCTACTATTTTGGTCTCTCAATTTCCAAGGTAGACTTTTCCTCTTTTACACGACATCCACTTTTATGTTTGCAAATGAAAATCTAAATATGTTGACAGGTGTAAAATTATCTAAGACACCCTTGAAAACTTGAATCACTTAAATTGCATGTGTAAAGACCTAGGTGTGCATTTTATTGAAGCTTGGCATGCATTTTTGCACAAATGAAAAAAATACTATTTCTAAATTCTCATACATGTTGATATGTCTATTTATTTATTTAATTATCATTCAACCATATAACCTTGTATTCTCTGATGATTTTTGTGGGTCTTCGCAATGGAAATGCAAATAACAACTAGCCTATGTGTGATACCGTTGTACAAGCTCATGCCTAATCGATCTCATGGACACATGTAGTTAGTACTCATTTTCCCATTTTAGTTAGTGTCTCTGCACAATTGCCAAAGATTCATGTATATTTCAACCTTTTAACAAATTCTGGGCACAAATCACCCTAGTATATAGTCTTTACAGTTTACAACAAAGACACATTCCTACAACTTGTAATTTGTAAATTACCAAAATCATACATGGGCATGCATTTCCATTAGGTCACTTTCTATTGTTTTGGTCTCTCAATTTACAAGGTAGACTTTGCCTCTTTTACACATCAACCACTTTTATGTTTTCAAATGAAAATTTAAATATGTAGACAGGTGAAACTATATAAGACACCCTAAAAAACTTGAATCATCCAAATTTAATCCATGCAAATACCCAGGCGTGAATTTTAGTGAAGTTTGGCTTGCATTTCTGTACAAATGTAGAAGTTACAATTTAAAATCAAAAAAAATATTTTTCTCAATTGGGTATTTGATTTTAGTCTTTCGAGATTCTCGTACATGTTGATATGTTTATTTATTTATTTAATTATTATTCATTCATATTTATTAAGTAGTTAGTGCTCATTTTTCCATTTTAGTTAGTGTCTTTGTGCAGTTGCCAAAGGTTCATGTATATTTAAACCCTTTACCAAATTTTGGGCATAAATCATCCTAGTATACAATCTTTAGGGTTTACAACAAAACTAGATTCTTTTAACGTGTAACTTGTAAATTACCAAAACCATACATGGGTGTGCATTTCCATTAGGTCACTTTCTACTTTTTTTTATCTGGATTATGCTGAGAATGAAATGAGACAAAAAGAAAAATATAGTAGAGAACACATAAATATAGTGAAACCCAACTTCTATTAATGAATAAGATAGAAAAACATTGTATAACACAAACTAGCATAATGGGGTAGCTTATCTCTGAAAATAAAGAGATGTTGACTGATCTAGATTATGTTGAGAACGAAATGAGACAAAAAAATATATATAGAAGAGAATACATAAATACAGTGAAACCCAACTTCTATTGATGAATAAGATAGAAACATTGTAGAACAAAAACTGCCACAATGGGGTAGCTTATCTATGAAAAGAAAGAGATGTTGATTGATCAAGATTATGTTGAGAACTAAACGAGACAAAAACAAAAATATAGCAGAGAACAAAAAAATACAGTGAAACCCAACTTATATTGATGAATAAGATGGAAACAATTGTAGAACATAAATTGGCAGAATGGGGTAGCTGATCTCTGAAAATAAAGATATGTTGGATATGCTTCATTCACAACAAGCTTTACATCACACTCCATTGCATTCTTAAATGGCCTCCTTCACCTCAGTTATATATGAGAGAGTGAGAAGAGAACAATTCCCATGATTCATGTGGGATAAATTAGTCTAAGTTTATAAAATTTCATAGGCATGCAAAACACTAAGACTTCCTAGGAGGTCACCCATCCTAGTACTACTCTAGCCCAAGTGCACTTAACTGTGAAGTTATAATGGCATCAGGTTCATTAACATTATGTTTTAAGTATGTACATAATACCACTAGGAAATCATTTCATGATGTTTGTAATTAAAAAATTAAGATGGCATTACATTCCATTCCCCATAAAAAAAGGTGAATATCATGGTTTATCAAAACTATAGGCTTAAATGTTGATTCAGTGGAAAACATGGATGGCCACTGAGATCCACCTCAATCAGTTTTGGTCTCTCAATTCTCAAGGAAGACATTGCCTCGTTTACACATCAACCACTTTTATGTTTGCAAATGAAAATCTAAATATGCAGACATATGTAAAATTATATAAGACACCCTCATAAAATTGAATCACTCAAATTATAGGTGTGTAAGGACCTGAGCATGCATTTTAGTGAAGCTTGGCTTGCATTTTTACACAAATGAATAAATTATAGTTTAAAATAAATACAAGTATTTTTCTCAAAAAGGCATTCCATTTTAGTCTTTATAGAGTCTCGTACATGTTGATATGTTTGTTTATTTATTTAATTATTATTGAGTCATATAGCCTTGTATTGTCTGATCATTTTTGCAAGTCTTGTTAATGGAAATGAAACTAACAACTAGCCTATGTCTGACATGGTTGTACAATCTCTTGCCTCATTCAGATCATGGATGCAGGTATTTAATATTCATTATTTCATTTTGGTTAGTGTGTGTGCATAGTTGCCAAACATTCATTTATATTTCAACACTTTACTAAATTTTGGGCACAAATCACCATAGTATGCATTATTTAGGGTTTACAAAAAAGAAACTTTCATGTTAATTGTAAATTGTAAATTAACAACACCATACATGAATTTTCTTCCTAGGGCATGCATTTCTCACCATGCCCCGTTTTCTTTCATTTTTATGCATTTTTCCCTTTATGCATTTACAAGGAAAATTTTAGCCTTTATGCACAACAATGATTTTTGGTTTCAAAATGCACAACTAAAGTATGAATATATGTAAAATGATAAAATCCAAACTCCACAATTTGAACCATTCGATTTGGAGGCCATATGAGTCTTAGGCATGCATTTTACAGTAATACGGTTTTACCCTCCATTTTACAAAAAGTTTGGAATCTTGGTTCAAGGTAGAAGTCATTGGTCATTTTAAAATGCACTATGTATATGTGTGTGTGTGTGTGTGTGTGTATATAATTTTATTAACTTCACCCAAATATAACTAAATTTGGAGCTATATAGAATCATAGGCGTTCATTTCCATTAGGTCACTTTATATTGTTTCGGACTTTCAATTTACAAGGTAGAATTTGCTCCTTTTACATAGCAATCACTTTTATGTTTGCAAATGAAAATCTAAATATGTAGACAAGTGTAAAATTATCTAAGACACCCTCAGAAACTTGAACCACTCAATTTCAGGGGTGTTAATATGTAATTTTATTAACTTCACCCAAAAACTTAGATAACTAAATTTGGAGCTATATATAATCATAGGCGTGCATTTCCATTAGGTCACTTTATATTGCTTCAATCTTTCAATTTACAAGGTAGAATTTGCTCTTTTTACATAGCAGTCACTTTTATGTTTCAAATGAAAATCTAAATATGTAGACAAGTGTAAAATTATCTAAGACACCCTCAAAAACTTGAACCACTCAATTGTAGGGTTGTTAAGACCTGGGTGTGCACTTTAGTGAAGCCTGGCATGCATTTCTGCACAAGGGCATAAATCACAATTTAAAGTCTAAACATGTATCTATTAAGCATGGCTGTAAATTTTTAGTTTGGGAGGATCTAACAAGCTTGAATTAGGTTTTTATACAACATTATAAACCCTAATTATAATTTTTTATATCATCATATATCAAGAACATTTCCATCTACATTTGGCTCAACCTGATCCCCATATCCAATGCAATTTTTTATTCTTTTTACTTTATTATATAGACATCAGATCTCTGACGTCAGTATATTCCTTTCCCAACTAGATTTGAAGCTCTCATGTGTCACCACTCTAATAGACATTGTCGACCATAGCATTGTGCATATGACGAATATGTTGCACCATACCATTGGATCACCGACGAACTGTACATTGTAGAGCATTGCCATGTCAACGTAGGCTGTCAACCATACAGTCATAATTTATATTGAATTCACATCAACTTTCTGACAGTACTTACGTGCACCTATGCCATAGTAACGATTGTCATCATTGGTAAAAATATGGTGGGTTTCCTAGTGATGGTTTCTTGGAAAATTTATCGACAATTATATGATGGTCGAAATTGCAACGATTATGTGCAACAAACATCTATTTTGTGAAATCTCTCCATAGATGCCATGTGGAAATTTGGTACATCAGATATATGACATATTTTTAGTTTCATCGAGAGTGCGATGAAAGGGGTTTGATTAATAGCTACAAATTGGGTTTGTCAGAATCCAAATGGGCATATGTCATAACGACATTGAAAAATTAGCCAAATGTACTAGTGAATTATTTCTTTGTTCTATTTTGATCATGTCGGGCCTTGTACTTTTCCTATTATTTATTCATTGTCTCTTGTGCTTGCAAATGGATCTAGCTAATCTTTTCAACAAGATTCTCCTATGATGTCTACCCTCACTGCTCCTTTTTTTCCATAAACAAAATCCAAGGGAGAAGGTGTAAAATACTCAAAGAAAGTTTTGTAAGGGGACTTACTAGTAGAAGTAATGACTTCTCTGTTATAAGAGTTTTGAATGTAGATCTGATTTTCATCCTAGGTATTCAAATGTTTCTGATTGTAACCCCTTAAAATTTATACCAAAGTCATGTTGACTACTTCTATCTTCCCATATATATGTGGATAGAATGTTGTATGAATATTCAACTTAGTTTCCATATTATCCCAAAGTTTAATTTAATAGGAACTAATAAATATCGTATTCCTTTATGAGATGATTCTCCTTTGTATTCCAAAGTGCACCTAGACCTTTTCAAAGAACATGTTTGTTTCTTCTTTTCCTTTGATGGTCTTTTTACAAGACATAAGAATGCACATCTTGTTGAACCTTCCAACTACCACAAAAACGTACTCAGGTCCCTTCCTATTTATTGGCAAACCACCCACAAAATCTATGGAATTAGTTTTCCAAGGTCGAGCAAGTACATGTAACGATGGTATAAACTGTTCTTTCTATTATTTGGAATTCTAGTGAAACAAATAATTCTCCTCTAATATATCAAGCTACACATTCTTGCATTATGGGCCAATACATATAGCTTTATAAGTTCGAAACTATCTTCCCAACACTAAAATGTCCTACAACCTTGGAGGTGCGAGCCTCTTTATTAATCTACAATATTTCACCTTTAGGTACAAAGACCTTGTCTAGATTGTAGGGAAACCTATTCTAGAGATGATAATCTGCCTTATGATCACCTTATTCTACATGAATTTGTCCATGTAGTTGTTGAAAAACCTATTTAAAGTCCTCATCTTTTATGTATTCCTTTTTATGTGCATCATGGGTAAAATGATCCATGTGCATAAGAGTTCCCAAAGATGTAATCTTAGATGTGGGTGGCCTTCAAATCATGTCTTCCAACTTATTAGTGTTCCTTCTTATTTTGATGACTAGATGAAATTGTTGCAAAAACCCCATCCACTTGTAATGTCCAATTTGTTGAAGCTTACTCTTGGCCTGCAAATACTACAGTGGCTAGAAATCAATGTGGATAAAGGTTTCCTTACCCATGATACAATGATTCCACTTCTTAATAGCTTGAAATAGGGAATATAGTTCCTTATCATGTGTAGGGTACTTCAAAATTTTCTTTTGAAACATCTCAAAATGATAGCATATTGTCTTACCTCCTTGCATCAATACTTCTCCCACATCATACATATCCACTTTGAAAGGATTATGCAATTTAGGAAATGTGAGAATTGGTTCTTGACTGATATTTCATTTTAGCTCATCGAACACTTTTTATTTATTATTTCCTCATTAGAAACTAGAACCATTGGTTGTTATGGCATGGAGTGATGCAACTACCACTGAAAAGGAAATTTTGTGTTTTTGTAGGTATTTATTTGCCCCAAAAAATATCTTAACTTCAGTGACATTAATAGGAACTAGCCACTTGATGATGGAATCCATATTTGTAGGATCTATCTTGAGTTCCCCTCCACCAATAACATATCCAAAATACACCAATGAATGTTGAGAAAACTCACATTTCTTGAGGTTATCCAACAACTGATGCTTTTTCAAAGTATCTAACACCTGCATGAGATATGAGATGTGCTCCTCCCCAGTAGAGATATAAACCAATATGTCATCCAAATACACTATTACAAATGGATTTAAAAGGGATGCAATATGTAATTAATCAATCACATAAATTTAGTTGGTTCATTACATAAACCAAAAGTCATGACCCACCATTCATAGAGACCTTGCCTTATTTTGAAGTAATTCTTCCATGTGTCTTTTTCTTTAACACATACTTGGTGGTATATCGATTTGAGATCCAACTTAGTGAAGTATTTGGCATGATACAATATATATAACAAATCATCAATCCTAGGTAGAGGATATTGATTCTTTACTATGATCTCGTTCAAAGCTATGTAGTCAATACATATTCTCCAACTCCCATCCTTCTTGCACACTATGATGATAGGTGAACCACAAGGTGAAGTTCTTGGTCGAATTAATTCATACTCCAACAACTACTACAACCATTTCTTCACTTATTCTACTTCCAATATATATTTCCTATACAATCCAATATTTGGTAATGGGGAGTTAGGAAACACCTATATCTCATGCTCCACTTCCCTATTAGGTGGCATCCCTTTAGGATCCTAGAACACTCCTTTGTATGTCTACAATAAATCCTCCAACTATTGTTTTTGTTCTTTGGTACATCCCTCCCAGGATTACTGTAATATTATGGATTCCTCCCCTAATTGATTATCTCTTAATAAATGCAACACATACCTCTTACTAGAAATGGTGAAGTTTTTATCTTTGTTAACACTTACTAGAGAGATATTTGACTTGGATTTGTGTGCATTGATGATGTATTACTTCCTATCCTTGATCAGGAAGTACTATTTTTATCTTCAAAAGAAGATCACATGTTTTATATACATGTAGGGGCTTCCAAACACTACACCAAACACATCCATGGCTACTACATTTAATTCCACTTCATCAATAAAATTTTCACTTATAGAAAACTTGATCTTACACTACTTAGTGACTCTAATTTATGCATCCATATTCACCCATTCCAATTGATATGGACTTGGATGATCATGAGACATAAACCCAATATTTCTAACTAGATAATATGATATGAGGTTGGCATGTGATGTGGAATTGAATAGATCACCTACCTTGGTCGTTTTAACTTGGATCTTAATATGGAAGAATTTTTTCATTTTCTTCTCTTCCTTGTGATGAAGGCTACTCGGATTCACCTCTTTCTACACTAAAGTTCATACAATATTCTCATCCACATTCAATATGATCTCTACCTATTTTCTCAAATCCTCACCTAGTAGGTTATTCTTCTTGGAATTATTCTTATGGTTCTTTGGATTCAACTCTAGATGTAGCTTGCAACATTTGTCTTCAATGTGACCATCAATATTGCAATGGTTGAAATGGTTTTTTGGATCCTTGCACTAACGTGCAGTGGTTATCATATACTTGTATTTCCCTTTCCACTAGTCTTCCCCTATTTGGAATCTTCTTAGTGATGTTTCTATTTAGAACCACTTGGTTTTCCTTTTTTATGGCCTATGTTCTTTAGACACTATGCTTGCACACAATCCTCATCAATTTTCTTGGGTTTGAAGAGAATCACTTTTTTTTCAAACAATTGTGTAGACCCCCAAGATACTTGAGTACTATGTATGTGTTCTTGGGAGATACCCAACACGATCACCATATTCCTAAATTCATTAGTGTACTCTTGTACACTCTACCCTTGCCTCTTCCTAAATTGATGCCAATGGATCCATTGGTCCTCTACATACCCAATAGGGTAGAACTAGGACTTGATGAGGGTTTCAAAATACTCCCACTTAGTATTGGTGGATAACCTCCAACCTAAGTGTCTCTTTGTGTCTTTTTCACTAGGTTAGTGCATGGACCTCTAGTTTCAGTCGAGAAAATAAAATTTGCTTATCTTCATCTATATTATGGACATTGAAATACACTTTTAATTGTTGCAAAAAATGAATTACCATTATTTATATCACCTTGATAGGGTTTGATATCCACTTTTTCTTCCATTTTGAATGGAGTTTGTGATGGAGTGGTTGCACTGGAACTTGGTTTCTCTTTATCAAGATTTTTTCTTCACTCCTTTTCTAGGTCTTCATCATCACCCAATTTCCCACCAGATCCAGCTTCTAAGTTAGATCCTCCAACACCCCCGAAAGGTCCAAACTTTTTTTCTAGAGATGATATGAGGAGGTCCATGTTGTGATAGATATCAACAAATTTCTCTTCCAACCTTGAAAATATATTTTATGTTGCATCTTGAGGATTGTTATGAATAAACTTATCCACCATGGATAAGGTTCTGTGACTTCCTTATTAAGACAATTCTCGTATCATGCAACCTTCCAATGATACCCAAATAAACTAATATAATACCAATATGATCTGTTCATTTCCATGGATATTCCATCAGTACAACTCATCATTGTTATAGCCTTAATTTCCACCCTAACGAGACAAAAGGGTATCTAGTAGAATATAAAATCCAAGACACATCACTAGCTTAGGATTTGGGTAATTTTTTAGGGTTGTTTCTTTTCATACATAGGAAAACAAGAGACTCTTCATTGGTCATCTATCGTACAACCCATGACGACCTCAACAACCTTCTAGATTCTTGTAGTTTCAAAGAGGAAAGTGAGTGATGTGTTTTTTCTTCATGGAATGAGACTTGGAACTCACATCATTCGAGTATCCATTGGTATCTATAATATCTAGAAACTCTCCCAAGACTCTTCCAAAGACCTATATAAAGAATCAAAGTCTTGAGAATGAGGAGGAAGAATCATTTATAGAGTTATGTTGTCGAAATATAGAGGAGTTTCTCCATTCCAAAACAACCACAATCAGATTTCCTAATTTGATTAAGAATTTGAGGAGGAGCAAAGAGGGATATTAGAACATTGAAGATTGACACTTCACCATGGTGAATAAATATGACCATTTGAGGCACCCTGACCATTATCCTGATGCTCTAGAACGACTCGAACCACAATTATGACCAGAAATATTACCATTAGACAGTTGGGACACATCACTGTAGATTCGACGCGTATCCATCGAATCACTGAATTAAGCATGCAAGGACTAGACCCACAAGAATTTTATCCAGGGAAGGTTTCAGATCGTGCCCTGGCACATAAAATTAAAGATACCTATGGATATGTGGAAAAGGGGAAGTGAGGCTACAAGGTAGCCTCCATTTAGAATGGCACAGTGCACTTAGCCTACCAGTTGATCACTGGTAAGTTAGTAAGAAAGAACAGACCCATGCAGGTCACAAGGTTTGTTGTTGACCTCGCAGGAAAATGCATGGAAGGTATACAAATGAACAGTGTAAATATCAGAATCAGGGCTACGAGTTCCACTTCAGTTGGATGTTGATCCTCATCGCTTTCATTTCTTGGAAAATTCTGAAAGGTGTGACCTTCACTAAGATTGAGCCATCAGAACCCTTAGTTGTGAAGTTCACCATGCTCTAGTATTTGAGAAACATGGAGAAACAATGGTAGTCAAATGCATTGTTCCACACCTACTACCTATAGTTGAAGAGGGATATTGATTCTTTCCCTCGGATGACGTTGAACACCCTGCACAAGTTCAGACCATTTTTGAAGTTTCGTGTTGATAGACATTTTATTTATATTACTATGCGCATAGACGAACACAAAGAAGAGTTGTAGATTTACTATAAAATTATAGAGGAGGACATCGAAGAAATCACTAAAGAATGGCCTGCAAAGTTCCTTATACTAGTCGACCAGGAAGAACTATATGACCCCGACGTCATCGAAAGTCTGGTGGTTACTTGCGCAGAGTATGATGCACCCATCAGTAGTAAAAGGGAGAAAAAGGAAGAGGTACAAGACCTGAACAACACATCAGAAGATACTTCTTCAGACTCACCTAGAAGGGGAGGTGATGATGAAGTAGACAAAGAAGAAGACAAAGGGGAAGAAGACAAGCATAAACAAGGTGAGGTAACACTGCCAAGGGACCCTATTGATGAAGCTGAGACCTCCAATAAAAGAAAGGTTTCCCCCATGAAACCTACATTGCGGAAGAAGTCCAAAGCTACTAAACCATAGATGCAAATTTTGCTAACGATGGATGACATAGATTTCATCATCGTCGCTATCTCAGATACCTCAGAAGATATTTTACAGTGTAATGAAGCCAAAAAAGAGACCATGTATGAAAGAATTGAAGCAGAGATGAAAGAGGTACAAAAATCCCTCTACTCCAGCCACGCAGTGTCTACTGCGACCCATCATCAGAAAGAATAGAGTTGGGATATGAACCTTCCCAGCTACGCTGAATAGCATATGTGACCGGAGCTCACCTTCATCATGTTCAAGAAGAAAAATAACATGCCACATAGGCCTTAAAGAAAGAAAAAGAGGAAGCCAGAGAACAACTTCGGGTTGTGCAATAGGAAAAGACAACATCAAAGCCAAGTTTGTTGAGGATAGAGCACAGATCCAGTAGGACAAGGAATAGATTCTCGTAGAGAAGATTGTATTTAAAGAGGCAGTCACTAGAGCACTTTTCTCTGTGATGGGATTAAAACAAATGGAAGAAGACCCAGTGGAAATCCAAGTCAGGAAGCTTGTTGAAGCCATTCAATAGCTCCAATAGAGGATAGCAGAACTAGAGTTACAAGTAGTGCCAAGCACTCTATAGGAAGTGTGAGACCAGAGAGGAAATTGCCTTAAGCACATCTAGAGAATCAAGGCATTGACCTTAGAATGTAAGAAGATCAATAGTCAAAGTGTGCAAACTTACGAGCGCCTTGCAGAGGACCCTGAACTGAGGACACTAGAGTCACAACTTCTAGAGGCCAAGCAGTAGGAAACAATGGTGCAAGCGCAGTTGAAGCCACTACCAGCAATTGAGAGGATGAAATAATCCTAGGAACAGTGCATGGTTCAGTAGCAAGTCCATGCCATGCATAGTAAGGTCATGGAAGTGACTCAACAAATCCAACCAGTGCAAGATGCAGCTTGAATACTTTTTGAGTATATTGAAGGACGAGGTGAAGAAGTGGAACAAGTGGTCACCACAGTGGAACAATGCATGGAAGGACCTGTGATGGAGAAGGTTATTCAAGAGTTCATCAAGAAGGAGGCTCTGGCAAAGAAACAGGTCGAAGTAGATCGATCCAAGCTCGAGGCATTTGAGGTAGAGTTACCCAGATCAGAGTGACTCAAGATGAGTCATAGGTGAGTGTTGGGGGCATGTTATCCCTTGACCAATTTTGGGACTTTGACAGTTTGGTCGAAGGCAGAGCACAAAGCGAAGAAGAGATTGTGGGATATCAACCCCTTCTTAGGGAATTTTTGGGTTTCGGGTTTATGTAACGGGTATGGGATGTTGACCCATGGGTTTACCCATGTTTAGGCCCCTTTTATAATGTATAAATAGAAATATAGAATATGTAAGTAAGAGATACCTAGGTGTGTAATGTGGTTGGTGAGAAAAGTGCAAACAGTTGTGGATGCTTCGTGCATACCGTGTGTTAAGAAATTGCAAGCTAAGTGCAAGTGATTGTAAGGAGCCTGTGTGTAGAGAGTAAGAAGTCTTTGTGCTTGAACCTAGCTCGGGGAAGGAGGATCTGGCGAGGTGTGCGTGTATCTCCTTTACTATGTGGAGTGGGTTCCTGTGGCTCTATGCATGTAGAATATTGAAAGAACACAATAAAGAAGAGAAGAGTTGGTGGACATAGTCCCACACTGGGGTGAACCACGAAGATCTTGTGTTGTGGTTTCTTTGTGCATTATAGTTGTTATGTTAGTGATGAGATGTATGATTAGTGCAATGATATATGTTATATGCATATTATATAATAGCTTAGTTCTTAGTAATGTGAATGAATGATAGATCTGATCTATTTCTATGTACTAAGTGTTGGATGTATTAGATCTTGTTGAATATTGTGTTGCTCTGTAACTAGGATCTCAATCTGCGATGTGAATAAGGGTTAAATGTTGATGAATGTTAACTATTAAGTGATTTGTTAAGTGTTGTAATGACATATCTGTGTCCCATCTAGGTTGTAGAAACTTGAGTCATGCAACCACCCCTGCCTCTACCTCTGGTGAGACTTCATCTGCTTCACAGGTGTTGCCGAAAGGGTTGGTAGTTAGGTTTTTGTTGGTTCATTGTTGAAGCGTTGAACCCTAGGTTTTCCCCTGTACCAACAAATGGTTTCGTTTTCGAGACATGAAACTCTGACTGTTGGGAACTGAAGAAAATAAATCTTTGTGCGTAGATCTATAGCTTTAGTGCATAGTACTCTACTTGACTTGTGAAGCTCTATGCTAAGAAAGGAATCAGATATGAAGAAAAGAGGTAAGATTTATATTTGTGCTCTGAGAAAGGTAAGATAAGTGAAAATTTTTGTTTTTAAAAAACGGATCTAGGTATGTCTAATAGATTTTGTCCTAGTCTAAAAACTAGGGCACAACTAGAAGAAAGAAGATTGGATATGACTAGATCTGATAAGAGTAGTGAAAGATATGTTATTCATGTGCCTAGAAATAATGTTTGGACTAACAAATGGATGCAGGATCCTAGAAATATTTTTTTGTAGGTTAGTTACTGTGATCCCATTGCGAAGTACAAGAAAGGAYGGGGGTCATTTAAAATAAAGGGAGGATTAACTCTTTGCTATAGTTGCAGAAGACCGGGACATATTGCTAAGGAATTCCCTGGTAGAGGTCCTAGTTGTCTTTGTTGTAAAGCTATGGACCATGAAGTTTTGGATTTCCCTAGAATGATTGCTAAAGTTGAAAAGATGAATATGAGACAAGAAAACCATGAGAAAGGCCAAGAAACTAAGGATGCGATAGAACCCCAAAAAGAATCAGAGACTGTATTATTACAGATGAAAGAAACCCTGAACGATCATAGAGATATCAACTTATCAGAGATCTTAAAAGATAAGAAGTGCATAGAAACAAGAATAGGAGACTTCGACATAGATTGTGTTCTGGATGAGGAAACATATGTGAATATCATGATAGAAAGAACTTGATAAATTTTGGGAAATCCTGTTATGGTTCCTTCATTAGGAGGAATAGGATTATTTAGAGGAAAGCTAATAACCCTAGGTGGAAGACTTACCCAAA
The DNA here is from genome assembly GCA_000966675.3 of Picea glauca. Classification (NCBI taxonomy): domain Eukaryota; kingdom Viridiplantae; phylum Streptophyta; class Pinopsida; order Pinales; family Pinaceae; genus Picea; species Picea glauca. Next base: position 265,075 of record JZKD02S1731757.1, on the reverse strand, counting down.
CATATATGAGTGCTCATGGAACTTCGACATAAGAATAATTTGAGATCGTTAATATTGTTGAGAACAACGCCCCATTTGCTATTTTTCTAGGAAAAACCTGGATTGAAAAAGATCATATACGAAGGAAACAAGAAGAGGATGATCTAGAACAGAAAAAGAAAGAACTAAGATATTTCATGGCTAGGAGAATAGCGCACTTACTGAAAGAACAAGAGGACCAGTCGAAGCTACTAAGGACCAGAAATATGGATGTTGAAGTTGAAAGAACACATGAATATTTGAAGCACCTATCTATACAAGAAAGTAGAGAACCTACCCCAAAAAGAGAAGAAGTATTACCGTCGAACCCTATGAAATACCATCCACAGTGTGAATTTACTATGCCAAGAGGAGATAAGAACAATAATGGAAAGAGAAAACCAGTGACTCATATTACAGGAAAGAATGCCAGAAATATCAGCAAGAAGAAAGAAAAGATAGAAAAGTTATAGGAAGTTCCAGGGAGGAATTCATAGAAGGAAGGTTTGTAGAAATGGAACTTCATCGGGATATCAAAATAGAGAAGATTGGCACTTCACCACAGCAAAGAAATATGATCGTTGGAGGTTCCCTGACCATTAGCCTGACACTCTAGAATGGATCGAACCACAGTTATGACCAGAAATATCACCATTAGACCATTGGGACACATAACTATCTGACACTGATCCATCGAATCATTGGATTAAGCATGGAAGGACCAGACCCACACAAATTTTATCCAAGGAAGGCTGCAGATCTCACCCTGACGCAAACAATTAAAGATACCTATGGTGATGTGGAAAAGGGGAAGTGAGGCTACAAGGTAGCCTCCATTTAGAATGGTACAATGCCCATATATAGCTTGTTGATCACTAGTAAGACAGTAAGGAAGAACATACCCATGCAGGTCACAAGGTTTGTTGTTGACCTCGCAGGAAAATGCGTAGAAGGGCTACAAATGAATTGGTTGAGCTACTTCGTCAATCATTTAGAGAAATACTTTCGTGAATCTCAGGATCAGGGCTACGAATTCCACTTCAGTTGGTTGTTGATCCTCATCACTTTCATTTCTTGGGAAATATCGGAAGGTGCGACCTTCCTTGAGATTGATCCATCACAACCCTTAGCTGTGAAGTTCACCATGCTCTGGTATTCGAGTGACATGGAGAAACCATGCAAGTCAAATGCAGTTTTCAACACCTACTACCTGCAGTTGAAGAGGGCTATTGAGTCTATCCCTCGGATGACGTTGAACACCCTGCACAGGTTAAGACCATTTGTGAAGTTCCACGCAGATAGACATTTTATTTATATTACTACACACGAAGATGAACACAAAGAAGAGCTGCAGAGTTACTATAAACTCACAGAGGAGGACATGGAATAAATAAATAAGGAATGGCCTGCAGAGTTCCTTATACCAGTCGACCAGGCAGAACTGTCTGACCCTGACCTCATAGAAATTCCAATGGTTACTCGCGAAGAGTATGATGCACCCAGCAGTAGTATAAGGAATAAAAATGAAGAGGTATAGGACCTTAACAACGCATCAGAAGAGACTGCTTCAAACTCACCTGGAGGGGGAGGTGATGATGCAGTAGTCAAAGAAGAAGACAAGAAGAAACAAGGCAAAGTAAAACCACCAAGGGACCCTATTGAGGAAGCTGAAACCTCTAAGAAAATAAAGGTTTCCCCCATGAAACCTACATTGTGGAAGAAGTCCAAAGCTACTAAACCACAGATGGAGACTGTGCTAACGATGGATGACATAGATTTCATCGTTGCCGCTATCTCAGATACATCAGAAGATATCTTACAGTGCAATGGAGCCAAACAAGAGACCATGTATGAAATGATTGAAGAAGAGTTGAAAGGGGTACAACAAGCCCTCTACTCCAACCACACAGTTTCTACTGTGCCCCCATCATCAGAAGGAACAGAGTTGGGAGATGAACCTACCCAACTACACTAAATAGCAGATTCGATCGAAGCTCGCCTTCATCATTTTCATGAAGAAAAAGAACATACCACAGAGGCATTAAAGAAATCAAAAGAGGACTCCAGAGAACAATGGTAGGTTGCACAATAGGAAAAAGATGATATCTAAGACAAGTTTGCAGAGGATAGAATGCATATCCAGAAGGAGAAGGAATAATTTTTCACAGACCAGATTGGAGTTAAAGAGGCAAACACTAGAGCACTTCTCTTTGTGATGGGTTTAGATCAAATGGAAGAATACCCAGTGGAACACCAAGTCAGGAAGATTGTTGAAGCTATTCAACAACTCCAACATAGGATAGCATAACTGTAGTAGGAAGCAATGCCAAGTACTCTACAAGAAGTGTGAGACCGGAGAAAAGAAACTACCCGAAGCATAGTCCAAAGAATCAAGGCATTGGCGTTAGAATGTAAGTAGCTTAGCAGTTGAAGTGTGCAGACTTATGAGGGCCTTGTAGAGGACCCTTATCTAAGGACACTAGAGTCACAACTTCAGGAGGCCAAGCAACAAGTAGCAACGGTGCAAGTGAAGTTGAAGCCACTACCAGTGGTTGAGAGGATTAAATGATCCCAGGAATAATGCATGGTTTAGTAGCAGGTCCATGTCATCCAAAGTAATTTCATGAAAGTGACTCAGCGACTCCAGCAAGTGCAGGATGCAAATTGCATAATTTTTTAGGATATTGAAGGACGAGGTGAGGAATTGGAACAAGTGGTCACCACAATGGAACAACACTTGGAAGGACCTATGACAGAGAAGGTTATTAAAGAGTTCACCAAGCAGGAGGATCTAGCGAAGCAACAGGTCGAAGCAACTCTAGCCAAGATCGAGGCATTTGAGGCAAAGTTACCTAGATCAGAGTGACTCGGGAGGAGTCACAAGTGAGTGTTGGGGGCCTGTTGGCCCTTGACTAATTTTTGTAAAACCTTGGTCTCGTTTGACCAATTTTGGGACTTTGATGGGCTAGTCGAAGGCAAAGTGCAAGGTGAAGCAGAGATCATGGATGTCGACCCCTTCTTACGGAATTTTTGGGTTTAGGGTTTATGTAATGGGTATGGGATGTCAACCCATGGGTTTACCCATGTTTAGGCTCCTTTTGTATTGTATAAATAGAAAGTTAGGCGATGTAAGGAAGAGAGACCTAGGTTTGTAATGTGGTTGGTGAGCTAAGTGCGAATAGTTGTGGATGCTTCATGCATACTTTGTGTTAATAACTTGCAGAGCTAAGTGAAATTCATTGTAAGGAGCCTGTGTGCATATAGTAATAAGGCTTTGTGCTTGAACCTAGCTCGGGGAAGGAGGAACTGGTGAGGTATGCACAGATATCCTGTCTTATGCAAAGTGGATTCTTTTGGTTATGTGCTTGTATAATATTGAAATAATACAATAAATAAGAGAATATTTGGTGGACATAGCCCCACACTAGGGTGAACCACGTTTATCCTGTGTTGTGGTTGCTTTGTGCATTATAGTTTTTATGTTAGTGATGGGATGTATGCTTAGTGAAATGATATATGTTAGATTCATCTGATATAATAGATTAGTGCTTAGTAATGTGAATGAACGTTAGATATGATCTATTTCTATGTGCTAAGTGTTGGATGTATTAGATCTTGTTGAATATTGCACTGCTTTGTAACTAGGATTTCAATCTGCTTTGTGAATAAGGGTTAAATGCCAATGAATGTTAAATTCTAAGTTCTCTGTTAATTGTTTTAATCACAGATCTGTATCCCAGCTAGGTTGTAGACACTTGAGTCCTGCAACCACCCCTGTCTCTACGTTGGGTGAGACTTCATCTGCTTCACAGGTGTTGTTGAAAGGGCTGGTAGTTAGGGTTTTGTTGGTGCATTGTTGAAGCGTTGAACCCTGGGTTTGCCCCTGTGCCAACATAAGTCTAGAACCATTGCCTCTCCAGGATCAATATGTAGATCCTAGGGATATATTTCCATAGAATTGGTGATATTTTATCCATAACACAAATGACGACTCCACTGGGAAGGATTCTTGATTCTTCTCTATTATAGAGTCCCTTGCCAATTATCCTTTGTTTCTATTGTTAATTTTCTTTCCTCCTTTCATGTACTCCTTCAGACTCTAGATCCCTCAGATCTGATATATTTAAGAAAAATATCTCTTTTTCAAAAAAAATCAGAGCATCACTTGTTGCACTATTGTTGATGTGCGACAAGTTGCTTGTGGTAGGTCACTTGACTTGTGACAATCCCTATAAACTGGGAAAATTGTAGAATTGTCAGAATTCTTTGGTTAGATCCAATGTGTCTGATACCGGATATCTATGGTCAATCTATTTTGTAATCTCTTACCTCTTATTGAGTCTTGTTATCACACCTTGTGTCTTCAATTCAAGTTTGAAGTGTGTTTGTGTGGCTTGCTTAGGTTGCTTGTATACGCTTGATTGTTTTCTAATGATCAATTGAAGATGGGTTGTACACCCAATAGATATGATTAGATATAGTAGTTTCCTTTATAGATTTCATTTGGTTTATTTACCACATTATGATTTAGTGGTCATTGATAGATCTACATTCATAGTGAGTTTTGGGTGAGATTCTTGTAGATACATTAGAGTGGTATTTTCAATATCTCTACAATTTCCTACAACCCTTTCTTTTTGGTTTGTTGGTTTTCCATTTCCATATTGTGTTCTTGATTAGATTAAGAATCCATTTACATCACATTTGGAAAAATAAAAAGAAATTGGCACGATTACGAGATTTTGAAGCATTAGGAGCAAAATGTGCATTGGTGAAAGTGTTTGTTTTAATTTTTCCTAAATTTTGGATCCGTTTTTTTTGTTTGCATGGTTTCTTGGTGTTCGAGGATTGTATTGTGCAGTTTACAAAGAAAAGGAAAAATTATCTTTCCCTCCCCTAGTTGGAATTCATTGAAGTGAACCAATTTCTTTGTCATATGTGCATCGCTTGGTTGGGTCAAGAGTCATAAACACCATAAATGTTTCATTCATTTCCCTTTGACATAAGAAACAACCACAAAATTAATTTTGTAATCTAAAATATACTAGAAAATTTTCTTTATTAGTGATCCAACATTAGATAGGATTAGGATCTTGGAATAGGAGTGGAGAGTAAACTCTCCAAGGCCACCCAAAAAAAACCTAGAATTCATTAATGAGTGTAAAATCCATTTTTGCAACTAGTGTGTCGAAAATCTCCTCTAACACATGAGTTAAACACTAGGTCACATCAGGGAAAGTAGGGATATTACCCTTCTCTTCTTGTTTTAGTGTTTGCAGTATCGCCTTTATTACTATGTATACAATGGTTTTGTTGGTTCCACACCTCTGTGTGAAGTTAGGCCTTTGAAGCTCCAGGCATAGTTACCCTACCCTTACGTGTGGTCGGGCCTAAGACTATTCACCTGGTCATTAATTGTGAGGTGGTAGCCTTAGTAACCATTCCTAGGTAGCTACAAATGTGATTGTAGGTGGGACATTCATGTAGTACCTGGGGCATATGTATGTTCACAATCTCAAATCTCTCAAAGGGTGCCCGCCTTAATAAAGGGTTCTTATACTAGTCAGGTTTGTTTTGTGTCGTTCATCATAACTGATCCACATACCTTCACTAAAAAATATTGTGGAGACTTCATCTCGCCCATAGCTTTGGGTTTTGGAAGGCCCCCTAAAGCATTGGTTTTCTTGTTTTTGTCCTAGATTTTATAAGGGTGTGTTATTTTATTCCAAGTCTAGATTGGCCTTAAGTTGGATTGTGTTTGATTTGCACATAATAGTTTCATCATGGTTGAATCATTGCCTTGGTCCTTTTGATTACAAGGAATAGATCCAATCAAGGAGGTACAACCACCTCTCAAGCAGCATGAGATAGGTGACCATGAATTTGAAGAGTCTCATATTTGGTTTGAGGATATTGGTCTAGTTGAAGTGGAAGTGGTCGAAAAAAATCCTCCACCAAACTTTAACCCTCCTTTGACTAATCCTGAAACACCCATACTTATCCAGGTAAGGGAAATTTTGAGTGAACCTTTTTCTTTGTTTAGCAATCCTCACACCATGTCAGAACCAAGTGTTTCATACAGTGTGGTTAACCCATCAATCCCATCCATAGGTGGGCCTAGGGGAATCCTCGTGATGTCCACATTACCTTCCCTAAGCACCATTGGACCTACACCTTCTATGCCTTTTTCTATGGGTACCTCAATCTAGGGGACACTAGACATGTCTTCATTTCCATCCATCAGCCTACCTTGTGTTATTATTCCCTTCCCATCCTTTATGATTCCCACATCTGGATATTTATATAGTGGTAGTGGCAAGCCTTACTTTCAACATGACGGGTGGATTTCCTTCCACCTCCACCAGTCTTATGAGTGCCCCACCATTGTCAGGAGCTGGTATACCTTTTGGATGGAATATTACTAGTGTTTTCGGTGTTTTCCCTAGTAAATTTGGGGGAAGAAGCATGTTATGAGGCTTCAACATCCCATGGGATAGCACACCTTTCCCTGGAGGCATGTCCCTTTAGAGAAAATTTTCACATTGGGGATGGTTTCCCATAATTAATACGTCTAGTTCCGGGAGGTTCTTCCATGGACTAGTTTTGGGAACACATTTACTTTATGGTCTACACCTACCCCTAGGGGAAATCCCCTTGGGGGAAAGTTTGGTGTTGGGAGTAGTCATGCTTCAAGGAGTGCCACTATCCCTAGGGGAATTTACGTTTCTAGAAGATTACCTTCGACAAGACAAACATAGGGGGACCTCAATGTTCATCTAGGACTTTAGGAACATCATCTTCCTCCTATTATTCGTTTTATCATACTTCATTTCCTTTTCTTGAAAAATTAGACTTGCATGCTTTGCTACATTTGACAAACAACCCTATTTCCCATAACCCTTCATGGTCATTCATCCATGCAAATATACCCTCATACATTCCCAAATTCAATGGAAGTTGGGAGAATACCCATCCACACACATCATAACATATCATTTGTGGTGTTCAACCAATTCTTTGATGGATGATAGTGTGAGGCTATATATTTCCAAAGATCCCTGACTGGAAGTGCCAAAAAATGGTACATTGAATTAGAAGGAACTTCCTTCAATAGTTGTAATGACTTGGTGATGGTGTTTCTAACACATTACCAATTTCCCATACAATATGAGATTGGAATGGAGCTCTTAACATATCTGTGACAGGATACTTCCACTCAAATTTATTCTCATATAAATGAGTGGAGGTGAAGACGTGGGATTATCAAGATCCATATTCCATACAAACTCCTAATGGAGTAGTTCACAAAGTCCCTCCTACCATCCATTTCCAAAGATGTGTCTATGGTTGGGGAAGCTACCGAGGAGAAAACCATCATGCATTCCTAGCACTTTAGATTTTATTTACTCTTAGTCAGGCACTCTTTATGATATTATCCCACATGATCATAATCCATTGATAGATCCCAAAAATGAAAACCTAGGACCCCACGTCGAAGGTGTGGTGGGTTCTATTTCCTATTACTTTATGGGCTAGTTAGCTGACTAGATGGGTCACATGTCTATTTCATCACACACATCAATTTTTTGTTATAATTCTAAAATTTCAATGGCCCCTACTTAGACCTCCGAGGTAAATTTGGTGAAATCATGCATGAAACCAAAGAATCCTTAGCAACCTAGAGGAAATAAGAAGATAAATAAAAACAAAAATTTCAAAACTGAGCAAGGGACCTCTCCTACCCAAAACACTCAAATGGGGGGCATGAAAGAGAAAAATAAAATTCAGTTCCTCTGCACTATTTGTGGGGAATACCATCCTACTCATGAGTGTCCTAGTAAGGATGAGATCCGTTGGTATTTTTCTCAGCAAAAGGGCCCCCAACAACCCATTGTCCTTACTCATATTTTCCCCCCTCAATTTCAATACATGTTAGCAAAAAACCATTCCCCCCTACAAGGGGGCATGGTAGGTACCCTTCAAGAGGAGGGGTCTTCCTTGAATGCCACATTTTTCATGTGTGACCATATGGTCATCTTGCATACTTAATCCAAGAACTACGCAATTTTTTATCCTACTCATATTGGTCATGAGTAAACATCTTCTTCCCAACCTGGTGGCCCTATTCATATTTAGAATCCATCCTTTTACAAACTGATCCACCCACCAAAGGGCGTTCTTCGACACATGACACACAACCTCAATTCGAGGGTCGCCCACAACTATAGTATTATGGAAGAATTGGCCCAGGAACCCTGTACCATTTCTGCACTCAAAGTTATCCAAAGTTACCCAGTGAAACATAAATCCTTATCGTCTTCCATAGGTGGGGTTGATACCTTAGAGTTGAGTTTCATAACCTTTGATTATGATCAAGTTCATCATCAACTCTCCCATCCAGTCACCTTCTATATCAAAGAGTGATCAATGGGGAAAAGCATTTTCCAAACCCTAGTTAATGAAGGAGCCTCAACTTTCATCATGTCTATGTCTTGTTGGAAGGCCTTGGGCTCTCCTAAGCTTGACAGATATGTCACATTTTTGAAACCATTTGATGAACATATGTTCTAACCCCATAGGATAATCCCTACCTTACCCATCGATTTAGGTGGAAAGATTGTCTATGTTTCTATGGAGGTTTTCAATGCACCTATTGAGTACAATTTGTTACTCGGGTGCACTTGGTTCTATGATATGACTGCATGTGTCTCATCATTATTTAGGGTATTACACTTCCCTCATCAAGGGAAAATAATGACAATCAATCAACTCACATTTTGTATGCCAGACCTTGGATCCAATGTGAGGTCTAATATACCCTTTGGGAGTGATACTCGGTAGTATTTTTTCAGTGTGGGAACGAGGATTTTTAAGTATCCTTCACTCATGGAAATGTTTCACCTTCCCCCACCACCTTTTGCTGTGAACATTTCTCCCATTAACATGGTTTCCTCATCTACCAGTGGATCCCTGAAGTCTGTTGACCCTTGGGTGGTATTTCATCCTGATGACGTTGAATCATATGGTGAATCCATGCCTCTTACTCCCATAAATATTTCCTATCAAGAAATCCAATAATCATTTGTTGTATCTAATTTATATTCCCCTCAGGATGTGGAGTCTGATTAGTACCCAAGGCCTTCCTGGGCCATCACTCCTCTTCCAGTTTTAGATGAATTCCTAGATCTCAAACTTCCATCCGATGAATCCATCATGGAGGTCATGGTTTCACTCGATAAGCCTTTGGAGGATTTTCACCTTTAGGCATCTTTAATTCCCAATTTTCAATTGTTAAAGGATGACATTAAAAATCATGTTGTCATCGATAATGTTCAATGGTACCAATATCCCATTATGATTCATGATGTCATTTTAGAAGGGAACTTGGATAATATTTCAAAAGCTATCCCCATTGACATTTCCTAGAATCCAGGTGTCATGGAACATATATTGATAGGTGTTGACTATTCATACCAAGAAATTAAACTTTATATGGACCTATTCAAATAATTTCTCACTTTTGTTGCTTGGTCCTATGAGGAAATGCCTTCCATTGACCCCCAGATTGTGAAACATGAAATTAGAAAGTACGATGGATCCAAGATAGTCTGAAAAAATCTTCATCCATTCAATCCAAAGATTTTTTTTTCCATCAAGGCAGAAGTCGAAAAGATTCTTCATGAACAATTTATCTATCTAGTTCTCCTGACCGAATGGGTTTCCAACCTCATTCTGGTTGCTAAGAAATAGGGAACTATTAGGGTATGTGTCGATTATAGGGATTTGAAAAAATATTATCCAAAGTATAATTATCCAACCATGTTCATTACAAAAATTATTGATGAATGTGTCAGGAGTGAAATATTCTCATTCATGGATGGTTTCTTTGGTTGTAATTAAGAAATTGAGCACACAATATTAGGACAAGAAGATTGGCGAAAAAGGCCTCAAATCATAATCTCATGCATTGTATTGATTGTAATTATAAAATATATAATATATACATGAAACCACCTCAATTTTTGTCACATTGAGACCTCATCAGGAGATAAGGTAGGAGGAGGCAAAGTCGAAATCTAGAAACAAACTTAGGAAAACAACTATATCCTTAAATCTGAAATACGTAAAGGTGGTATACTAGGACTTCATGATTGTATATGAGTAAGAGGATAAAATTACCCCCTTAAAAAATAAATCTGAAAAATAATACCAACAATGCAAGATAAACCGGTATCATCTTCAATTCTTCATGGTGAAACTCTTGAGTTGCACCTCAATGAAGAACTACCTAAAAAATCGTCGAATTTGGATGATGAAAACTTAAGAAAATTTCACTGTGTAATAATGTGAGGCAACAAATTTTCCATTTGTTCAATAAGGTGAAATCCAATATGATGAGGGTGAGTTAAGAGAATTGAATCAAATACAAGTCTGAAACATCCCTAAAAAATCCCAACAATTCAATCAATGTCGAGATGCAAAGTAGAAGGATCTTGTTGTCCTCTACTAGGTTGAATGACCATCTAGGTGAACCAAATTTCCACATCATTACTCTCAAAATCAATGTCCATGTGTATGATTCAACTGCAATACATTGAACCATAAGTATGCCAAAGTATACCATCTACAAACTACAGTTTCCCATATAGGAAATTTGATGCATGTCTAACATATTTTTTGTTGAAACTTAAAGTACAACAACCATCTTCAATATCATCATCAATTCCACCCTTTTTCCACTAAAACAAGAAACAAAAATTGGTTTCATGAACCATATTCACTTGATTTTTGAACTTCCCCCTTAAGGTGTATGAGATTTTTGTTCTTCTGCAAGATGCATCTTTACTCAAGCTTGAATTCTTAGGTAAGACTATAATAACCGCTTGGTTTTTCGATGACCAATACCAAAGATCGATCCACTCATAGTGAATATTAAATCTTGTAGGTTTGTTTAAAAAAACATTTATTTGATTCATGATTCTTATTGCCACAATTTCGACAAAGATGGAGATCAAAACATTGACTCTCCATGTGACCAACTCAATTGCAATGTTTTCATTATTTTTCTGATGTTGAACTGGAACGTGTGAAGGAGAATGTTCTTGAAGGAATCCAACACTTTGAAATTGGATTGGTCTGGATTAATTGAGAATATGAAAGGTAACTTCTTTGTCATATCCAAGTCATGTTTTTTTCTTGTTGTAGTTGATTTATTCCCAAGGTCTGATGATGGGCTTGGGAAGATAAAGTTGAACTTGGTCATGCTAAACCTTTTTCTTTGAAATCTGTGGAAGTTGATTTACTACATGTTTTTGTATCATTGAAAGGTTTTCTTCACTAAACTCAAAAGAAAACTCTTGAAATGTAGGTTCAAAATTAGCTTCATTTTCATCTACATATGGAGTTGTCTTACATAGTTTCTCCTTCACTAATTGTTGATAAAAAATAACATCATCATAGAGAGGGTTGTTCTAAACAAAAACTAATTCCAAACACTTCACTAGATGTTCATTTTCGAGATCCCTTATTTCATCATTCAATAGTTGGTATTGATCTTGAAGAAGTCTAACTTTAGCTTGCATCACTTTCAAACTAGCACTGATTGAAGAGTTTCTTTGTGCAGTATCACTATGTTGTCTTCAATAGTGTTTATTAGAGTGTTTAGAAACTCTAATAATTCAAAAATTCAAGCCATTTCAAAAAACTAAATGAGGTCTCCTTGTGTAGGTAGATCATGATTACAATTTGAATTGACAAAAGAAGGGTTGTTTGCAACTCATTGAATTGAATTTGTTTCCAATAAGTCACTTTCTTGTACTTCACACTCACTTGATTTTCATTTAGCAACTTGATTTGATGACAACGATTCTATTTAAATTAGGTTATTTTACAACAAATTCAAAGACGTCAATTTAATGACAAATTTAAATATGTCTTATTCTAACTTTGTAAAGCACTTAACCCTATCAATTTGACTTAGGAATAGACTGACATAAGAAAGTCGTGAGTGTTAGGTTCAATCGATAATTCACCTGAAAATTACAATATAATTCAACTTAGATTTGATTTGAAAAAGACAAGTAAACTTACAAAGGACTATTTGTAAGTTATAATTATTGTAGATTCGAAAATTGAATTGATCTTCAAATTTGATGGTGCTTTAATTCCAAGTCACATCTAGTTCTTCTTTGATTGCAAGCTTGATTTGTCTGTTGTTTCAATTATTTTATAAGAATCTTTGTTAATAATTTGATATTGTTGCAGTTGTTTGATTACTAGTGCTTGATTGTGCTTGAATAACATTGTCCTTGAGATTGTGTGTTGCGTTAAATTCTAAAATTGCAATTTTGTTTATGTCAAAACTAAACAATAAAATATATAAGCCTCCATGAAAAATTCACCAAAGCAAACTACGTAAGGTGTACCTAAGATCCCCTTATCCAAATTTTGGGCGGATCTAGGACACAATCACAAAAAATGAAGCAATTTTATTATGTTTGTTACAAATCACTCTTCATCACTTGAAAGTGATTTATTTAAGGGAAAACATAGGTCTAATAATAATTTTCCAAATTTTCACTACAACTCAATTTTCAAGCTATATGTTTCAAAAACATTTGAGCACACCAATTATTCAAAAATACTGAAATACCACCAGACAAGTGATTTTACAACCCATGTTCTACGATTGTCTTCCACTAATGATCCAAATCATCCTCCCACATTGAACTTTTAGTTGTGTTTGTGCACAACATTTAATATATAAAAATGTTTATGTTTCTCACTTTTCAACCAAATTTTTCTTTCACTTATTCTTTTGTAACATTAAAATAATGTACACAAAATATTAATTCAACTTTATGAGTTCTATTATATGAAACTTCTCATTATAAAAATATGGAAAATATGACGTTGTGGAATTCAAAGTGATATTTACATTCAATTAAAAACAACCTAATACCTTAAATAGAGTGAGTGTTGATGGATTTCATATGACTTCATGATTGTATATGAGTAAGAGGCTAACATATAATGAAATTCAGATCAAACTGAAAGATCAACATAAGACTGCCTTCATTTGTCCTTGGGTACTTTTGCTTATCGAAAGTTTCAATTTGGTCTTAAAAATAGTAAAGCCACCTTCCAACATGCCATGTCTTATGCATTTTATGACATCAAATAGATTGTAGAGGCATACTTGAACGATTTGGTTTCTCATTCCAAGTGCCATGAGGACTGTCCTAGTCATTTCCACGCCATTTTTACTCAATGTCGCTACTATAATATCCATTTGAACCCACATAAATGCATCTTTTGTGTGGTGTTTGGGTGATTTCTAAATTGCATTGTGTCTAAGTATGGGATTATGTTTGATCCCTTGAATATTGAAGCTATTGTTAATTTTCCTTCTCCTCGTAGCATTATCCAACTCCTAAGTTTGCAAGGGAAGGAAAAATTCTTGTGCATATTCATTGTCAATTATGTTGAGATCGCAAAACATTTTGTGTTCTTATTGAAGAATGGTGTGCCTTTTGTGTAGGATGACCAAGCTCAACAACCTTTTGACACCTTGAATAAGGCCTTGATGTCGACTCCCTTACTAAGCCCTCCTGACTATGGTTGAGACTTATTTCTTTATCTTCTAGCATCTAAATTCACCATAGAAATCTTGCTTGTTTAAGAAGATGATGTGCAAGGACAACATATCATTTATTATCTTTGCAAAGGACTCACCAGTCCTGAGCTTTGATAATCTCATGTTGAAAATTTATCCCTGGAAGCAGTGCATGTTGTCCAATGTTTACAAAATTATATCCTCATGTGGAAAACCACAATTATCTCTAACTCCAACCCAATGAAGCACATCCTTAGCCATCAAATCATTGGGGGAAACTACTTGAAGTGGATTGTTATCCTCCAAGATTTTGACCTAGATTTTTCTTCCTCTAAGTCTAACAAATCCTTGGCATTTGCAGAGTTGATGTATGGCCTTCACCAAGTTGTTGTTGAACCGGTGGTTAATAACTCATATCCTGATGCGTTTTTGCTCCTCATTGATTTTTTTGATCCCTGGTATTTATATTTCTTGTTATACCTCTACACCCATAATTTCCATCCTCATATTTATCATGATGAACATTTTTACATTAGGCATCAGGCTAGAAAATACATCATAGTGTACGATACCATTTATCATCCAGGGGTTGATTTGTTCTACATCATTGCCTTATCCATGAGGAAGATAAAACATTTTTGAAAAAATTTCATGATGGATCATGTGTCGATTATATCTCTAGGTTAGCCACTATCCAGAAGATATTACACATTTGATACTCCCAGCCCACAATCTTCAAAGATTGTATGAATTCGGTTCAAAAGTGTCATTCTTGTCAAATATTCACTTGTAAGATGTGTGCTCACCTTGCTCCACTTCTTCCTATAGTGACCATTGTTCCCTCTACCAAATGGGGGATTGATGTCATGACATGTAATCCTACCTCGGATAATGTTCATGGATACATTATCGTGGTCATTCACTACTTAACTAAATGGATCGAGGCCTTGCCTACCTTTTCCAACAACAACACCACCACTGCTATTTTTGTGTTCAATCACATTATGGCTAGGTTTGGGGATCCTAAGACATTGAAAAACCATGGGTACCATTTTTCGTAATATGATGATGATCGAGTTAGCTGCCAAGTTGGGTTTTCTCCATGAGAAATTGACACCCTATTATCCTCAAGACAATTTCCAAGCATAATCCATCAATCATTTCTTGAAGACCATGATTCAAAATATGTTGGGTAAACACAACTCAATAGCATCTCATGTTATTTTCTACATTATGGGCTTATTGTACATCAATTAAAACTTCCATCGGGTTTACACCATTTAAACTCATTTATGGTCGGGGGGGAATTCTTTCTATTGAATGTCAAATCCCATCATTTAAACTTGTTGTACCTTGACTAAGTTTTGAGGAAACATCGTTCATGTTTGACCACTTTTGGGACTTTGACAGGCTAGTCGAAGATGGAGTGCCCAGGCGGAGAAGATATCGTGGGATCTCGCTTGCTTTGCGGGATTGTGGACACAACAAAGGGTTTTAGGGTTTATGTAACAGGTTATGGGATGTTGGCCCATGGGTTTACCCATGTTTAGGCCTCTTTTTAAATGTATAAATAAGTAGCTAAGTGATGTTATAAGTATATCTGGTATTGGCTATGTGCACAATATGTTTCGCTTAATGCAAGTGATTGTAAGTTTCTTTGTGTGATCTGGTTGTGTAAAGTAAGAATTTGTGCTATTGAGAAATTGGCTTAGTGCATGATTAGTTGGTATTGTGCAAAAGAGTATGTTAAGGCTTGCTAAGTTAAGTGCAAGTGTTTTGTAAGTTTCTTTGTGCTACTAAGGAGTTGGCTCGGTTCCTTGACCTGATTTTGGGAAGGAGGATCTGGTGCACAACTCGCAGATCCCCTGTCCTCTATGGAGTTTGGCTTTGTGGATTTGTGCACAGGAGCAAATGAATGTAATAATATTGAAGAAAAATAAAGAAGAAGAAGAAGTTGGTGGATGTAGCCCCACACTAGGGTGAACCACATATATCTTGTTTCTTGATGTGCTTTGTGCAACGTTGTTTATGTGGTTATTTGCTTGTTGTTATGTACAATGAACGCATCAAATGTTGTTTCTTAGTGATTAATGGTAGTAAAAGATAAGTGAATTCTAGATATGAGTTAATGTTATGTGCTAAGTGATTTTTAATTGCTTGATTTGGATTGTTACTGCGTTGATCTGTAATAAGGGTTAATTTGTGATGTGAATGAGAATCATAAATTAACCATATTATTTTCTAAGTGCTCTGTTAAGTGTTGTAATAAAAAATCTATGTCTCGGCCTGGTTGTAGACACTTGAGTCCTAAAACCCCCCCTGCCTCTACCTCAGGTGAGAATTCATCTTCTTCTCAAGTGTTGTCGAAAGGGCCGATAGTTAGGGTTCAATTGGTGCGATGTTAAAGCATTGAAACTTGGGTCTTCCCCTGTGCCAAGAAATGGTTCTGTTGTCGAAACGTCAAAATGTGATTGTTGGGAACTGAAGAAAAGAAGAAGCTTTGTGCATATATATATTGTTGTAGTGCACAGTATTATACTTGAATTGCGAAGCTCTGTGCTTAGAAAGAAACCAAATCTAAAGAAAAGAGGTAATATCTTAAAGCTTTGTGCTCTGGTAAAGGTAAGATAAGTGGAAATTTTTATTTTTGAAAGAATGAACCTAGCTATGTTTGATATAATTTTTCCTATTCTAGCATAGTTAGAAGAAAGAGTGGATCTGAATAAATTTGATAGAAATAGAGAAAAATAAGTGGATTCCTATGCATAGAAAGAATTTTTGGACTAATAAGTGGATTCAGGAACCTAGAAAGAATTTTTGCAGATTACAGGTCCAACACTTTGATCCCAGTGCACAGTATAGGAGAGGCTGGGGATCATTTAAAAGAAAGAGAGGAGTGACATTGTGTTATAATTGCAGAAGATCAAGACATCTTGCTAAGGAATGCCCTGGTGCAGGTCCTATTTTTCTTTGTTGTAAATCCATTGGTCATGAGGTTGAGGATTGTCCAAGAATGATTACTAAAGTTGAAAATATGAACATAAGACAAGAAAAATATAAAGAAGATACTAAGGATATGTTAAAGAACCATATAGAAAAAGATTCAGAGACTATGTTAATACAGTTAAAAAAAGTAATGGATGATCATAGAGACATTAATTTACCAGAGATCCTGAAAGAAAAATAGTGCATAGTTACAAGAATAGAAGACATCGACATAGACTGTGTATTGGATGAAGAAACATGTGTGAATATTATGCTATAAAGAACTTGGAAAATATTGGGAAAGCCTGCTATGATACCTTCATTGGGAAGGATCAACTTATTTAAAAGGAAGATGATAACCCTATATGGAAGAGTTACTAATATACCTATGATTTCTCATGAAACATCGCCAGAAGAGGACTTTGAAATTATTAGGTTTGTTGAGAACAATGCCCCTTTCCCACTTTTATTAGGAAATACATGTATTGAGAAAGATCAGATCATAAGGCAAGCAGAGGAAGAAGCTACATGAAAGAAAAATCAAGAACTAAGGGATCTCATAGCTTCAACAATATATCGACTGATAGAATAAAGAGAAGTTGAGTCGAAGCAACATAATTAAAGAGAAGTAATTGTTAACTTTGAAAGACCGCAAAAAGGGTTGAGGGACCTATCCATGCAAGAAGAAAGTATGTCCACCCAGGACCTAGTAAGGAAGGAGGTATTACCTTTGAACCCTTTGAAACAACATCATCTGTGTGAAGTTACCATGCTAAGAAAATATATGAATAAGAATGGAAAGAGGAATCCAGAGACTCAGATCACAAGAAAGAAGACAAGGAAGATTAGTAAGAAGAAAGCCAAGTTAGAAAAACTATGGGAAGTTCCAAAAAAGACTTCACAAGAGGGAGATCTGCAGAACTTGAACCTCACCAAAATAGCAGAACCACGTAGAATGGGACTTCGCCACGGTGAAGCTATATGACCATTGGAAGCACCCAGACCCTTAGAATAACACTCCGATATGGCTAGAAACGTAGTTATTGATGGAAGGATTGGCGTTGGACCGTTGGGACCGTGTCATAAAGAACATATTTGTATTGATTGAAGCATTATTATAAACTAACTGACGAAGACATGGAAGAGATCACCAAAGAATGGCCAGTAGAGTTCCTTGTATCGGTGGAAGATTAAAAACTCTCTGACCCTGACATCATTGAAAGTCCCTTGGTCACCTGGGTCAAACATGATGGATAGACTAGAGCGAAGAAAAAGAAGAAAAAGGAGGAAGTGCATAACATAAAAAGTAATGAGGATGACAATGCCTCAAAGGAAAGTAGGCCTGAATCACCTGCAAGAGGAGGAGGAGATGAAGTGAATCCAGAAGAATAAGGGGAAGAATGAGAAAATAAAGACAATGGCAAAGTTAAATCGCCAAAGGATCCCCCTACAGAGGCTGAAACATAGAATAAGAGGAAGGTTTCTCCACAGAAACCCTCATCAATAAAGAAGACTCATGCCAATAAGCCTCAGTCAAAGAATGTGCTCACAGTCGACGATGTTGATCTTATCATCACAACCATGGAAGATGCTTCAGAGGATACCTTTCAGAGACATGGAGCGAAGCAGAAGGCACTGTAGGAAATAATAGAAAAGGAGATACAATACATACAACAAGTTATCCATTTGAGTTGTGCAGTACCTACTACACCCTCTTCAGCATAAATTGTAGAATTGGGGGATGAGCCTGCCCAATTACAAAGATTAGTAGATGCAACAGAGGCTCAACTTCATCGAGTCCAAGAAGAAAAGGAGTAGGATATAGAATCCATGAAGCAAGAAAAGGAGGAGGTCTTAGAGACACTTTGAGTTGTGCAGAAGGATAAATATGAAATTAGGGTGATGTTCGAGGAGGAAAAAGAGAATATTCAGAAATAAAAATACCAGTTGCTCACAGACTAGACTGTGGTCAAGGAGGTAGTGACTAAAACACTTGTCTTTGTGTCAGGGTTGGCACTGGAGGAACCAGATTCAAGCAAGATGCAAGTGGAGAAGCTCGTCGAAGCCATTCAGCGGCTTCAAGCATGAATAATGGAGTTAGTGCTCTAAGTAGTACCTAGCACTCTGCAAGAAGTACGTGATTAGAGGGAAGAAGCTGCCAAGAGTGAAGTAGAAAGAATCAGAGCACTTGCCTCAGAGTGTAAGAAACTGAGCGACCAAAGTGCGCAGACCTATGAGATCCTTACATGTTAGAAAAATAGGACCACGGAGAAATAAAATAAAAAAAATGTGGAAACAAAACATAGAAGATACACAATACAAGAGAGACACAGATTTACATGTGTCACCCAGTGTGGGCTACGTTCACCAGAGAAATTGCCAGGTCCTTCCTTTATTATTATCCAACAAATGAAGGGATACAACCTACAGCAAAACCCATTGTAACTTCCTCTTCTTTCTCTCATAGTATCCTCTCTCAGAATACAATATTCACCATCAACTATAGCCGCAATACATTTCCCTGATAAAAGAGGGTTGCCTTCTAGGGAAAAAAACCCTAACATAATCTCTATCGTTACATCTGCGACCTCATAATGAACAGTCCATATTTACAATGAAATTACAATATACATTTACAAGTCAATTTTTCCTTCGAGGGCTTCGCCCCCGAACCCCTGTTGGGGGCCCACTTTCCCCCAGACCCCCCAGCCAGAGGGATAGACCCCCCGGACCCCACAGAGGGGGTACCCCCCCTCTGCACTTCCCCGTGTGGAAGAGTGTACATACTTCTGGGGTGTAAATACTCCATGGGGTATAAACATGGTTGAAAGTAAAAGATCTCTGAATCAGGAAGATAATCAGGCTCCACAACCAACAATCTCCCACTTGGAGACAGATCTCAACAACTCCACCATTGTTGTATATGCTAGAATCTAAACCTTCTTGGACCTAGAAAATTTCTCATCTTCATATTCATTCTTGAAGACCAACTAAAACTGAGAAGGAACTCAGTTTCTCCTTGGCTACTCCCTTTGTTAACATGTCTACAGGATTCTGGCTAGTGTGTATCTTTTCCAACTTCAAATGTCCATCTTCCAAGGTAGATCGTATGAAGTGGTACCTCAACTGTATATGCTTAGTCTTCGAATGGAAGGTTGATTTCTTTGCAAGGTGAATGGCACTCTGACTGTCACAGTACAACCTACTGTTCTCCTACTTCTTTCCCAATTCTTGCATAAACCTCTGTAACCAAATCATCTCTTTACTAGCCACTG
Organism: Picea glauca; assembly: GCA_000966675.3. Lineage (NCBI taxonomy): Eukaryota > Viridiplantae > Streptophyta > Pinopsida > Pinales > Pinaceae > Picea > Picea glauca. Next base: position 245,182 of record JZKD02S1731757.1, on the reverse strand, counting down.
TAGTAGCAACATACTCTGCCTCAGTTGTTGAAAGTGAAACAACCTTTTGTAGTTTCTAAATCCAACTTACTTCTATTCCACCTATAGTAAAAACATACCCTATGGTGCTCCTCTTGCTGTCTTTATCACCTGCCATATCTGAATCAACATATCTCCGTAGAAAAGTGTCTAAACCTCCAAAACATAATGCATGAGTAGTAGTACCTCTCAAATACCTAATAATCCACTTTACTACCTCCCAATGTTCTTTACCTGGATTGTTCATATACCTGCTCACAACTCCCACTGCATGTGCAATATCTGGTCGTGTGCAAACCATTGCATACATCAAGCTG
>JZKD02S1731757.1:229913-243054 GCA_000966675.3 Picea glauca | reverse complement strand
AGACCCATCTTTTGACATCTTCATATTAAATAATATCTTCATTAGAAATACCTTATTGGACACCAAGGGTTTTTCATACTATTTGGCCAATGTGTCCATCAAACGCTTCGTTGTCTTTTCTTTGAAAATATTGGAAGCCACCGACGCTGCCAGGCTCAGGCGTATCGTTCCTAGGGACTTTCTGTCAAGAATCTCCCATTCTTCGTCCTTCATGGCCATAGGCTTCTTTTCTACTCCACCCAATGGTAGGAATAGATCCTTTTGATATAAATAATTTTCCATCTGCATCTTCCATAACTGGTAGTTTTGGCCGTTAAATTTCTCGACCCTAAACTTTCCATCTTCCGACATTGCTCCCACTCGAACCAGGAACCCTCTTTTTCTATGAGTTACCTTTCTCTCTGATACCATTTGTTAGAAAAATAGGACCGCAGAGCAATAAAATAAAACAAATGCAGAAAAAAAACACAGAAGATACACAATACAAGAGAGACATAGATTTATGTGGTTCACCCAGTGTGGGCTACGTCCACCAGAGAAATTGCCAGGTCCTTCCTTATTATTATCCAACAAATGAAGGGATACAACCTACAGCAAAACCTGATGTAACTTCCTCTTCTTTCTCTCATAGTATCCTCTCTCAGAATACAATATCCGCCATCAACCATAGTTGCAATACATTTCCCTCATAAAAGAGGGTTGTCTTCTAGGGAAAAAAACCCTAACATAATCTCTACCATTAGATCTGCGACCTTGTAATGAACAATCCATATTTACAATGAAATTACAATATACATTTATAAGGCAATTTTCCCTTCGGGGGCTTCGCTCCCGAACCCCCACTGGGGGCCTGCTTGCCCCCAAACCCCGCAGAGGGGGTACCCCCCCTCTGCACTCCCCTGTGTGGAAGAGTGTACATACTTTTGGGCTGTAAATACTTCATGGGGTATAAACATGATTGAAAGTAAAATACCTCTGAATCAGGAAGATAATCAGGCTCCACAAACAACATTACAGAAGATCTAGAGTTGAGGAAAATGGAAGAACAACTACAGGAGATGAAGCAGTAGGCCCTAACAGTTCAAGCACAAATGAAGTTGCTTACGACAGTCGAGAGGATGAAAATATCACAAGAACAACACGTAGTCCAACAACATATTACTGCCATATAGGGCAGAGTCATGGAAGTTACACAGAGGTTGCAACTGGTGTAGGACATGAAGAGATTTAAGGACAAGGCTTGCATCTAGATCAATTGGTTGCGATAGTATAACAATGCCTAGAAGGGCTTGTTATAGAACAAGAAATTCAGGATTTCTTCGAGGAGGAGGCTCTGGTGAAGTAGAGAGTCGAGGCAGCTCGAGCTAAGCTCAAGGCCTTCGAGGTAGTGTTTCCCAGATCTGAGTGACCTGGGATGAGTCATACGTAAGTGTTGGGGTCCTGTTGTACCTTGACTAATTTTTGAGGAAATGTTAGTCGTGTTTGACCACTTTTGGGACTTTGACATGTTGGTCGATGATGGAGCGCCAAGGTGGAGCTGAGATCACAGGATTTTTCTTTTTTTCAGGCTTGTGGACCCAACAAAGGGTTTTAGGGTTTATGTAACAGGTTATGGGATGTCATCCCATGGGTTTACCCATGTTTAGGCCTCTTTGTAAGTGTATAAATAAGTAAGTGATGTAATAAGTAGATTCAGTATTGGCTATGTGCATAATATGTTTAGCTTAGTGCAAGGGATTGTAAGTTTCTTTGTGCGATCTGGTTGTGTAAAGTAAGGCTTTGTGATATTGAGAAATTGGCTTAGTGCATGATTATTTGGATTTTTGAAAACGAGTATGTGAAGGCTTGAAAAGCTAAGTTCAAGTGTTTTGTAAGTTTCTTTTTGCTACTAAGAAGTTGGCTTAGTTCCTTGACTTGAGTTTGGGAAGGAGGATCTAGTGCGCAACTCGCAGATCCCATGTCCTCTGTAGATTTCGGGTCTATGGCTTTGTGCATGGGAGCAGATGAATGTAAGAAGATTGAATACTAATAAAGAAGAAAAAGAAGTTGGTGGACGTAGCCCCACACTGGGGTGAACCACGTATATCCTGTGTCTTGATGTGCTTTGTGCAATGTTGTTTATGTGGTTATTTTCTTAGTGTTTTTGTTGTTATGTATAATGAATGCATCGAATGTTGTTTCTTAGTGATTAATGGTAGTAAATATAAGTGAATGTTATATTTGAGTTAATGCTATGTGCTAAGCAATTTTAAGAGCTTGATCTGGATTGTTACTGCTCTGATCTGTAATAAGGGTTAATCTACAATGTGAACAAGAATCATAATCTAAAGCATATTATTGGATAAGTTCTTTTTTAAGTGTTTTAATCACATATCTGTGTCCCAGCCTGGTTGTAGACACATTATTCCTACAACCCCCCTACCTCTACCTCAGGTGAGACTTCATCTGCTGTGCAGGTGTTGTCGAAAGGGCTAGTAGTTAGGGTTTTGTTGGTGCATTGTTGAAGCTTTGAACCCTAGGTTTTCCCCTGTGACAACAAAACTCATTGCATAAATTCTTCCCAACACCTATGTTGAGGAGGAGTGTCTCTTGTAATTGGAGTGTCTTGATGAAAAAAGTCACGATACCACCTTGTCCAATGAAACTCATAAGAAACATGTAAAATCCCAGTATGATAAATTGGACCATCCTCATGTCTTTGCGGAGAGGGAATTGGTCTTGGTTTATGATCAGGAACATGATACATTAGCAATAGCTAAATTTTAATCCCTTTGGCATGGTCCCTACATTGTTAAACCTCTCTTGGAAAGAGGGGCTACGAACTAGTTGAATATGATGGAAATCCCCTTAAAATCTTTGCAATGGGATCTAGCTTAAAAAGTATTATGGTTAGGCCATTTATATTCATGATTCTTTGTACATAAGTGATTTTTTGGTTTTGGAATGGTGTTGTTTTCTTTTTTTGTGTGTTGAATGTGTCAATGTGTTTCCTATCATGCTTTATTCTTGATTTGAAGATGTCATCGTCCACCTCATTTTACATGGGATATGTTGATGGTGCTAGTCATAGTACCCAAAATATATATTTCTCTTCTTGGGTGATCTTCTCACCTTCTGAGAAGCTAGTGATTTCATGAGGTGTCTACCTATTTCGTACAACCAATAACATCACAAAATATAGTCTTGTCATTGAAATTTTTTCTGAGGCTCTCGCCCTTGGCATCTATCAGTTAGTTGTTAAGATTGAGTCTCAACATGTGGTTTCATAGTTGAACCATGCCTATAGTGTCATACATTTCATGCTATCACATAAGAACTTGAGGGTGCGTCTTCCGAAACACTAATTTGAGTACATTGAGTACTGCCACATTCTAAAATGATCTAATGCATTGGTTGATTCATTGGCTAATTATGTTTTAGAATTTTATATGTCTCATTAGCTACATCATTTAACATGCATGTACATAAACATGGATTGAAAATCACATAATCATACATGCATAAGTAGCATCCAAAAAAACCATACATATGTATATATATCAAAAAGTGTGATACATCCTTCAAAATGAGGTTCATATACAAAATTAGGGCTCTATTGGCAAATTTATACAAACAACCTCCAACCGGATAATAATCACATATAATACAAAAATGGGGATGCCATTGTTTATTCATCTCAATGTTGACTACCATGGTAGCATAATATTTCCTGAGCCACCTTCCGTAGAAGTCGGTGAAAGGGGCGAAATACACCTTCTAAGTGTCTTTGCAGGTGCAAAGGAATATCATCCTATGACATGGGGGAAATCTCATTTTCATTCACTCCAAATTCATCTATACACAATGGAAATGTCATATCTTACTACCTCCTACCCTCTCTAACGAATCCTCATCATTTATCCAATGATGGTATTGACCCCATCCTTATGGATGCTTCAGTCCTACATTTGCAACAATTAACAAAATCATATCAATCGTATTGCACCCACACAAAAATTGTATATCTCAAAAATCTAAAAACATTACAATATATAAAAATCCAAAAACACATTTACCCATTGGGCCCCATGCCTCTCCCAGGAGGAGGGGTAGCTCTGGATCCTGTCAAAATTTAGTGCCTACATAAGGGAAATCGTCTTTCCCATCAACCTGATGATGCCACCATGTGGTGAATCCCAATCCATGGAAATCTGGATTCCTTCCCCCTGGTATTGTTCCCATGTTTTCTAACCATAGTATCATCTGTGGGTCTTATGCACCCAGGTTACACATCACTATTTAGGGCCTCAACTGAGGTACTCACCCCATGAAAATAGTCACTATAAGGGAGCCATACCTAAACTATTTTTTCTTCCCCTTCTTGCATTGATTTAGTTTAACCTTCATGTTTTCTAAAACTCTATCACACTAGTTGAAAATGGTGGGCTCCAGGCACATTAGTGCCACATGTATGTTCAAATTGGTGGCTAGGTGTGGTGTTGTCAACCCTGTTGCTCAAGGTATGTTGAAACAAATTTTTTTGAGAGGCAACTCAATCATATCCTGGATAGGTATTTTTCCACTCGTCTTGCATGACCCATACCAACAATACTTCTCTATGTAATCCATCACAGAGTGATCATCTCTCCCTAGTGCATAATCTTCTTGCCACAACACCCCTCTCTATGGAAACCTGGTATACAAGTATATGTCATTAATGTTAAGGTGGAGTACCTTACCCTGTACAATGAACCAATCCTAATCTAGGTTCAAATATGTTAAAACCTATGTATGCACCTCTCCTCTCTTTTCGTTCAGTAGCCTATCCATCTGTCAGCCTGATTTTTTTCAGTTTCTTTTCAATGGTATAATGAGTCAATTTGATTTGCTCTCACCCTTCTTTTGACTTTGCATCATTTTATTTCTTTCTTGGAAGGTTAATGCATGTTATAGATTTATTTAATAACACATATCATCATGAATTTATTGCTAGTGGGATGATAGTAGGTTGATCGAGCCTTTTGATGCAAAAAAGAATAGATTGCAAGAATAGGCATGTTCTTGCAAACGATAGAAAAGTGCATTGTTTTTTTGGTTTTAGTGTTCAGATATGTTTAAAAATTTAAATAATGTTGTGTCGGTGCCCCACATGAGTTTTCATGTTCCTGAGCACTCAATTTCATGAGGGTTACCACCAATCGACCATCACTGCAATGTTAGTGCTAAAGTCATGCATGTTTGCGCCTTCAATTAGTATCATCGCGAGATTGTGGGTAATTATCGCTACAGTTGGTAAATTAAATCAAATTAACACATACATTGGACCCAACAAACTAGAAATAAGATTTTTTCACCCAAAATGGGGGTTACTCGATATAAAAGGGCCAAATCAAATACCCCAACAAAGGAAGAAACCCCTCGAAGGAAACTAAGATCATCTACAACAAAGCAAAGAGAAAAGGAGGGAAGCAAAATTTTTAGCAGACAACAAGAAGAATAGGTCACCCCATGAGGTCCATTTTCACCCAATCACTCTAAATATTATCTTGTGACCTCCACAACTCAGTAGGATAAAATCCCCAAGACAAAAACAAGGGGACAAGGGAAAACTAAACAACACAGTCCCAAGACTATTACTGCAGAATTTGTACCTATGGAAACTTTAATTAAGGAATCCCATGAAGCCAAACAGAGTAGAAAAATAAAAGAGGACCAAATTGAAATGACCATCAAGCCTAATAGAAAAACTAGGACCACCAATCAATTAAGGATGAATTCTAAAGCACTATTTAATTCAAGTTGTCCGTCGACCTGAACAAATATGCCATAGAGGACTAGCAGGATTTAATCAAGCCAAAGATCGAAGATGATAAAGGTTTATATGAAAGACATCAATTACAGATGTTGAAGAAAAAATTTCAAAGTTTACAACAGAAGAAGAAAGATCTGGAAATGCATCATACCAAGCTAAAAAAGAAGTACCAGAAGTTACAAAGGAAGCACCATAAAACATGTTTTTTCTTGAAAGAAATAATCTAAGAGTATTATTGTTGTCAAAGGAGAAAGGGTTAGAGACTAATTCTAGCTAATCCACCTCTTGAAATGAAACACACTAATTACAAATAAAGTATCATAGGTTACAGAAGAAACATCAAAAGGCATTGCCCAAATTTTATGAAATACTTTGTTTTCTCTTTGTTTAGTCATTAGATTTCGGTGCACCTTATGAACATATGGAGGTGAAGTTTTGAAATATGAAAGAGGTTTTTTTTATAAACAAGCTCATTCACAAAACCTTCGTCATATTTTACACATGTATCATGGTTTGGGAGAATCGAAGAGGCCTTTGATTTTGTTATTCCATAAATTCACCAAATGTTGTTTTCTCTGTTTTTGTCATTGTCTTTGGGCATGTCTTCCGAACAAATAGAAATGATTTTTTGAAAATTGAAAGAGGTTTTTGTTGGGAAAAGGACCATGAACAAAAATATCTCTCATATGTTACACAGGTATCACATTCTGAGAGAATCGAAGAGGCAGTTTAGGTTGTTTTTCCTATAAATTCACCAAATTCTGGGAGAATTTTATCTATTTGTGTTCTAGTTCAGTCTCCATCTAGAGTGCACGTGGGTATTCATGCACAATTCTTTCCAGTTGCAACTATCAAATTTTTTGTTAATATTTTTTTTACTCTAGTATAGTTAGTAGTTATAGTTTCCACTTTTAGAAGTCTAGTTGTTTAAGTTCAAGACATTACTGCCAAGTGTAATAATTGGTCATTTTTGTTTGATATGAACCACAATTTTTGTTAAGGTTAAGTTTAAATCAGGTCACGACTAATAATTCTAGTTAAATACACTCAAGTCAAAGAGTTGTTCTCAAGTTGTAATGAAAGAGTGTAAGTCAAATCATTTGGAAAGTCTAGTTGTTATGTAGAGTTGAAATTTTGTTTCAACATGGTAGAAACCCTCTGAAGAAAGGGTAAATAGATAGATTTTGTAATGAAGAAGGGTTCAATTTTTAATGAAATATTCAAGCATCAGAATTTGGTTGGACCTAAAACTTATTGTTGTAAATCTCTTTACCTGGTAAATACATATCTTGATGACAGTTTGTGTTTTCTTGCTCAAGTCTTTCTTTGTTTTAATCTTATCTTTGATGCAAAATTTGGAATGTGTGCAATGTGTATTTCCTTCTTCCTTTCAACTATTGTTTTAATTAATATTTTTGTTATCATGCAACCTGTTAAGAAACTATTGCTTTAGTAAAAAGATTAGTTATTTTGTAACCTGTTGGATTACTTGTATATGTATTGTTTTTAGGTCTTGAAATATTATTTTGAGTCTAAATATCACACAAAAAGTAACTCATTATATTTCTTGTTGTATTTCATTTTTTTATCTTTCCATATCCTTACATGTTCATCAAAATGCATACCATTAGCTAAGGGGAACTTGCAATAATATTTTTTGGCCAGTCCAACTAAGTCTATATCCTTGAAAATCCTACCCATTAGTTGACAACCAAACCTAACTTATAAAAAACAAACCATTCCAAAAACTTGAGGTGGCCTAGCTCTGCCCTTTAGCAATCAGGTGCAGACTTTAGTACCAACACAATACTTAACTAGTTTTTGATGTAAGTACTCATGGGACCCTAGCAATGGACAACGAAAAACATTTAGTAGCCCACAATCATGGAGAGTTTCTAGAGTAGAGGAATCTACCTAGGAAGCAATATCATTGGACTAATGTGCCCTTTCCTTCCACAAAATCATGTTTCTTGTTCACCTGCACATCTAGGAGAAAAATATCTCGTTATTGGACAAAATCCCCCATCTTATCCATGGCCTGATAAACGATTGAGCATGCCTTGGTGGTCATAGGATTCCTTAATGGTGTCACATGACTAGTTTTGCAACCCTATAAAGGCATCACATGATGATCCCTTGGACGCCATAGGGGCGTCAAGCAATAGGGAGCTCGACGCCCTTGCACGTCGAGCACCACGTAGCATCCATAATATAAATCGAACCCTCAAGCCAAAAAAATTATCGATGAATATAATAACAAAGATAAGGATAATGAAGGGGGGGTTATTAAATTTTACTTGGATCTGACGATTTTCCAAATGGTTGAGTATATCTCCCACAATGATCTTTGTATGCCTACACTTCAACTAGGGTTTTCTCCAAAAGCTCTCCACTCACTCTCTTTGTAAATGACAATTGAGATTTTTACCATGGAAAGTTTCATTTTATAACAATTTGGGTAATAAAAAAAGATTTTTTCACATTGAGGCCAAGTAAGTGGGTTTCATTTATTTATTTTTTAAATGAGTTTTTATTTTTATTTTTTATGTTGTTTTTAATTAAAATCGACCCTGGCATCCATTTTACATGTGTTTAACAAGATTCTAGGGACTTCTTTTATGAAAATGGTAGATTCCACTAAACTTAAGGTGCATGTTCTTAAAACTGTCATATAGGGATAGGTATTTTCTTGCATCCATAATTTGTGTTATTAACGATCTATTTTGTTGTCACATGTCTTAGGTTCAAGCTCGTCAAGTTGTGGCATTAGCCACTCCATTTTTTAACATTGTAACTTGTTCAGTGGTTCCTACCCTTCATGGGAACCCTAGTTAGCACCCATCTTGTCATTCAATGCCCATGTTGTGATTTCATGTAGGCCCAGGAACCCTCTTGTAGTCCCACCATGATTTGACATTGAGACTCGTTTTCCTCTCTTCATCTATATTTTGGCCATATCCTGAGGGGTTTCTCAAAATTTACATATTTCTTAATGGTCACCTATGCATTCATTTCTTCTGTAATACCTATCATCATTGCATTGGTGTTTTCTAAAATCATGTTTACTTCTAATTCAATATCCTTTGGCCATCCTCCTCTTTCATTATTTGGCCTTCATTTTTCATTCATCTACCCATGGAGAGAACAATTGATAAGTAAATTCCATTTGCTTGGAACATAGGAGCATGTATCATTCTATCTAGATGAGTTAATACACTTTTATCTATTTTTTGGACTCATTAAATGACTTGAAAAATATACATATTGAGTACACTTTTACCTCTTTTTTGGACTCATTAAGAGACATGAAAAAGACACCATAATGAGTATACTTTTAACTATTTTTCAGCATAGTTAAAACTAAATGAAAAATATACTACCGAGCATACTTTATCTCTCTTTCACTCTCGTTAAAACATGGAGACACTAAAAACCAAAAAAATAAAAATAAAAAAGAGTCGGGTTTTTTCATCAATGGTGTTTTCTCAAAATGCCAATTTTGTTTGAGTCGCCCTTGAACATGGAACATGTTTGATTCCTCATTATATATTTGGTCTTTAGCTTGCCTAAGAGCCATCCTAGTAATATGAGTCATAGATACGCCCCCGACTGGTTACTCTTCCAATCATTGTGGAGAGTGATTCAATGCCTCTTGCATTGTTTCACTATATTCATCAAGCTCGTGTATCTCACTGCAAATTCACCATTGTGTCATGCTATATGTTCAAGGGGAGATTAATCCTGAGTCAACCAACTATTGTTTTGTTTAATTTTTTATTTGGCCATCCCTTTGTCAGTTGTACTGGGTGATAATATATCTTCACATAATCTCTCGATGTATGTTTCATGTCGACTGATGGGGGATACATTAAGGACCTTCAACGATGTTGAGCACTCAACACACCCTTAAAAAATTATGTAAATTTTTGGGTACCACTTTCTTTAATTTTTTCTTCATGCTTTGATTCTTGTGGAACCTGTTGAAGGTTCCTAAATCCCTTTAACTCAACAACAGGAACCAAACCTGTTGCAGAGGCCCAATTAGACTCTACAACATTTGATGGTGGAATTTTTCTCTAGATCTTTCGATCCGACCAATTTATCGATGGGATTTACATAGTGATTGACATGATATCTTCTTATGAAATTTCCTCATTCATTTCAAACGTTCTCTTTTTGTCTTTTCTTTTATTAGATAGGTCTGATTAAAATATGTGTGTTGGTATAAACCAACTAGTAAAATGGGGGTTCTTAACTACTAAATAAGGCTGAGCTTGGGATAACCCTCGTGCTCAAGCATGCAGACAAAGATATTCACACTTGTGACAAGCCTAGTACTAATACATTAAATTATTGGTATTTCAATTATTGACTGGGATACAATTATTGAAAGAAAACATACATGCAATAAAATGATGGCAAGAAAAATAGTTTCCTTAGCTCTAACATTAATTACACATTAACACAATGATTTGATTTCATCATTAGAGACAAGAACCACAAAAAAATATTGAAACATCTGACTTATCAATACATTCAGAAACTCTTACTCGTTACATCATCCATTAATGAAATAAAGTTGGAAGTAATTCCTCCTCACATCCAATAACACAACGCCTTTGATGAAAAACATAAATTTGTCTCTGGTCCTAAACAAGACTTCTCAATTAAGGTAGTTCAGAAATAGTTCCTTATAATTCCAAAAATGACGGTCTTTTCCCAAACCATCGACCCTTGATAAAAGGTAAATCCTCTTATTTATAATGAATCATTAACTAAAAATAGATATTACAAGTTCAATATAAGTAAAAAAAAATATATCCACGTGGTGCTTTCATCTCTATGTCTTATAAGAATCATCAAATAGTTTTACTAAAGTGGATGACTCTTCCCATACTCGAACCATTTGATGAAGAGATTCTCTCATGTGTTGGCATACGGGAACATGTTAAGCCCTAAATAGTGGCTCATTACCCCTTAATTGGATCATATTACATTAGTAATGTTATTTTATTTATGTTGGTTTTGTTTCATTAGTTATAATTATACCTCCTATTCTCCTATATATATACCAAGGAGACATTTTCATTTGGAATCATCTTGGAATTGTACATTTATGTGGGCATAAGGATGTTGCCCCCTCGAAGAGGCTTATTATTTGAATTTATCTCTTTTTCAAGGTGTTGAGTACTTATTCTAAGGTTTTTTAATGCTATATTGATATTTGGTTCTTAACGTATGGTATCAGAGCTCAAGGTCTTGGGGTTTCGCTGCTACATCTGAGACACCTTGGAATTTTCACTATAACTTTTTTTCTACAATGTTTCAGAAGGAACGGCTTGGAAGATATTTATTAGATAGATCAAGGTACATTGGTTTAGAATTTTAGCTCCTGAGGCCTTACACTTTCGGAGATACAACCTGTGCAAGATAGGGCTCTGGAATCATCATGAACTGAGTCATTGCAGAATTTTCGGTATAATTTTTGTTTTGTAATGTTTCATAAATTTAACTCCGAAGGATATTCACAGAAATTAGTAAGGTATATGTGGTGAAAATTTTAGTTCTGGTTCATCGTACATTTTTAGATACACCCTATGGAAGATAGGGTATTTGACTAGTCCTATTGACTAGTCTCAAGAAGGTGTTCTAGGTAAAACAATCATAACTTCTTCCTAGAGTATCCAAATTGAGTGATACTAGTTACATTGGATAGTTGAAAGTATGTAGTATTTTTGGTATGTGTTTCAGAATTTTATATCAATTATTTTTGGCAGGGCACGCTATACAAGATAAATCTTCTGGAAAGGCCAAAAATCAACAAGTTGTGTCCATTTGTCACATCCAATTTTGATCAGACCCATGGAATTGCAGAGAAGAAATATCATAAAACTACAAAAAAGAAAGTTTCATACCCAGAAGGGCCGAAACTTTGGAGATACAACAGAAGAAATATTGTCTAGCAGAACCACCTCAAAATCAAGGTTCAAAAGTGATACCTGGCCAACATGCCACCCAAAAAGGGAACTTCTACACCAAATAATCCTCCAGAAAATCCTACATGTACTCATGATGAAGGTCAAGAAATGTGTAGGGACATAAATTATTTACAAAATAAGATAGTAACAAAATATGAACTACAAGAGATGATGGATTCAACAGAAGCTAAGTTTGAGGCAATAAATACTAATATGGATGGTTTAAAAGGGGAGATCATGGAAGGATTGAAAAACTTCCTAATAGAGAGGACACCTGAAAGTGAAAATGTATCCCATTAAATTCATGATGAGGACACAAGGAAGGTGAATCTAGAATGGAGAAACTCCAACTTTGGGTTGAAGAACAACCACGTTCCTAAGATCGATATGAGGACATTTGATGGCAAGGACCCAATCACATGGATACTTCAGATGGAGCAATTATTTGATCTACATAATGTGACACATACACAAAAGGTACGAATTGCTTCTTTATATTTATAACCCAATCAATTTGTATGGTATCGATGGATTTTTTCTCTCAAATTACTCATCACTTGGACAATTTTCATGGAAGAAATGATAGCACACTATGAGGATACAAGGAGCAATACCTTCTTTAGATAATTGATAAATATCAAGCAAAAGGGTCCAGTTACAGAGCACATTGAGAACTTCCAAAGATTGAATATAAAGGTAACAAATATTCCAGATGAGCACTTGATTGATGTATTCATAGGAACTTTAAAGGATAACATTCAACATGAGGTTTGCCTTTGGGAATCCAAATTATTGAAGAATGCATTTAGGGTGGCAAGAAATGTTGAAAGTAAAAATATGGCTATGGCTACTAGAAGTACCAATCCTAACATCTATAGAGAAAATAATGATCCTTCTTCTAAAACACCTCAACCTATAAGGTTTACACCTCAACAATTAGAGGAAAGAAAAGAAAAAGGTTTATGATTTAATTGTGACAACAAGTACAGTAAGGGACATAAGTGTGGTGAGAATAAATTATTCTACATAGATTGTGAAGAGGAAGAAGAAAAAGAACAAGAACAAGAACCATCTCAATATGAAAATGTAGAAGCAATTTCGTCTGAAGAGTTGACTCCCACGATATCGTGTAATGCATTGGATAGAATTAGCACTCCTCAAACACTCAAGATCGAAGGAGATATCAAAAAGAAAAAGGTAATAGTCCTAATTGATTCTGGAAGTACTCATAATTTCATTCACTATAAATTATCCAAATATTTCAATTGCTTTGTATATCCAACGCCAGAGTTTCAAGTAATTATTGCAGATGGAGGAACTATCAATTTCTTAGAAAAATGAAATAAGATCAATCTTACTATGGGGAAATATG
>JZKD02S1731757.1:179315-217596 GCA_000966675.3 Picea glauca | reverse complement strand
AATACTACATGCATTGAAGAAATGGTGTCCTGACCTAATATGTAGACACTTCAAGGTCAAAATAGATCATGATAGTCTTAAAGACTTCTTGGAACAAAGACTATCTTCGGAAGAACAACAAAAATGGGTAACCAAGATATTGGGTTATGATTTTGAAATCATCTATAAAAAGGGGAAGAAAAATGTTGTGGAAGATGCACTCTCAAGAAAGGATGAATATTTTGAGGCCTTTCTCTGTGAAATCTCGATCATACAACCCGATTCAATAATGGAAGCAAAGGATGAATGGAAGAATGATGAAAAAGTGTGGACTCTCATTCAAAGGTTGTAGTAGGATTCCAGTTTATCAGATACATTTACATGGAAAAATTATTCACTATGGTACAAATATCACTTATATTTATGTAAGAACACCCAACTCAAACAAAAGGTACTATTGGAATTGCACACCTCTCCAGTAGGAGGGCACTCGGGATTTTTGAAAACCTACCATAGAGTCAAGAAGGATTTTTTTGGGATGGCCTTAAAACTGATGTTCAAAGGTTTTTGGCAGAATGTTTGGTTTACCAACAAAATAAGGTGGAAACAATTCAGACCCTAGGTCTTTTACAACCATTATCCATCCCAAGTCATCATTGGGAGGAGGTTTCCATGGATTTCATCACAGGGTTACCAAAGTCTAAAAGAAAGAGTGTCATCATGGTGATTGTTGATAGACTGACCAAGTACGCACACTTTTGTGCACTCTCTCATCCCTTCATTTCTAGTACAATTACCACCGCATTCATGGAGACAGTTCAAAAGCTACATGGAAGCCCAAAGATTATTGTAAGTGACAGAGATCCCATCTTCACTGTACATTTTTGGACAAAATTATTTTCTTGTCTGGGTACTCAATTGGCTCATAGCTCATCCCATCATCCTTAATCTGATGGACAAACTGAGATAGTGAACAAATGTCTGGAAGGCTACCTTCGTTTCTTTGTCTCTGATAAACAAACACAATGGTTCAAATGGTTGCCCTTGGCAGAATGGTGCTATAACACTTCCTTTCATACTGCAATAAAAATGACACCATTTATGGCACTTTATGGATACCACCCTCCTTTCATCACTTCTTCTCTAAAATAAAAATCTAAGGTTCAAGAAGTGGAAGATCACATCGAGAATCAACAACAAGTTCTGCAAATCTTAAAGGACAACCTGACCATGGCATAGAATCGCATGAAACAACAAGCAGAACAACATCGTAGTGAAAGAAGTTTTGAAGTAGGAGATTGGGTGTTTTTAAGACTACAACCATACAAACAGATGTCCCTCAAGTAAGCTAAGAAGGATAATAAATTATCACCAAAGTACTATGGCCCTTATAAGGTGTTGCAAACGATTGGTACTATGGCATACAAATTGGAGTTGCCTGCATCTTCACGACTACACCTTGTTTTCCATGTTTCATTCTTAAATGAGTTTATAGGCAACAAGATTCCAGTTCAAACTATATTTCCAGAACTTGACAAGGAAGGAAAAAACATTTTGGAGCCTGAAGCCATCACTGACACAAGAATTCACCAGCTGAGGAATAGATCCAGTTCAAAGTATCTAATTAAATGGAGGAAACTATCGGCTGAAGATTCCAATTGGGAAGATGAGTCTTTTATACAGAAGCATCTATAGTTACCCAAGCATTGCATAAAACACTTGTCCCAAGGGGAGGGGCATGTTAACCTCTAATGTTGGCTCATTACCCCTTAATTGGGGCATATTATATTAGTAATTTTATTTTATTTATGTCGGATTTAGGCCATTAGTTGTAATTATACCTCCTAGTCTCCTATATATACCAAGGAGACATTTTCATTTTGAATCATCTTGTACTTAAATATTTAAGTGGGGTAAAAGGAGGTTGCCCCTTCGAAGAGGCTTATTATCTGAAATTATCTCTTTTTCCAGGCATTAAGTACTTTTTTTGAGGTTTTTCTATGCTATATTGATATTTGGTTCTTAACAAATAGGATGATACATGTGAAGCATGTTGGAGGACCATGCCTTTAGGGTCATGCTTGCGGAATTGTTTTCTTGGGAACCTGAATTCAAGTTGTCTTAGACCTTCTTGTTTGGCTTAGGCAGTGTCCTTTACCAGATAAAACCCCATATGGAAACAATAGGGTTTGAAATCCCTCTTCTTGTCCTTGACAAGTGTGGCGGTATAGTCCTGCAGAATAGTCTAATAGTAGACTTCTCCCACAATGGTCCATTCTGGGATGCGAGCAGGGAGTAGATGTGGTGCAACGGTGGCTCTGAACACCCTGATATAGGATGTGCATCCATCTAAATACCAGTGGCCTACGTTCGCTTCCATTTTCTTGGCTGTGGCAGATAGTCTCAGGAATTCCTTTTTAAATATAATAAAATGAATACAAGTGATGAATTCATCGCAAATGAGTGCTTAGGATTTTTTGTACCTATTTTCCCAAAGTATGTTGAAATAAACATGAACATGGAGCTATGTAACATGCCATATTAAATTCATGTTGATGAATACATTTGTCACACAGATCACATCGAGAAGGTACGAGGCCATGTGGAAAGCGGGTGCTTCCCCTTCTTTCGACGTCTGAGCCTACTGTACACAGATGCTCAATTGCTTGGAAATTATCACTCCCCAATTGAATCTACTTTCAAAGATCTTTGTTTTGTATACCAAGGGAATCCATGCTTCTAAAAAATTGGATCAATCCTTATTTCCATACAGTCGACAAATGAGAGCCATCAAGTAGATGTATGGCTCCCTCGGGTTGACTATCCCATGCAAGCCATTGCTCCAGTTTGTAAACATTTTGTTCTCCTTCCACCATAAGGCCATCAACTGGATGGTGTCATGGAATTCGTAGAACTTCACCACAAAGACTTTGTTTAGCCACTCCTCTCGATATCTAAGTTTGTAGTACTTCTGGAATTCTATCAAGAGGAAAACTCTGACACACCCTTCATGATCATCATTGATTAAGAATTTATGCACGTTTGTCTGGTCGCTTAGCCACTTGAAAACCTCTATGCATGGGAAAACCGAGGTTCTATTGGATACCATGTTCAAATATGACCGTCGAATATTTGGGAACACTTGTTCATCAAGTTCACTTACATCTGGGTCGTTGTGTGGGATATACTCTGGGTACTCATCCCAGATTATTTTGTTGAAAAGGTCCCCCCACTATGGGAGGATTACTTTGGATCCGATGCTTGATTTTGTATCACTGAAGACTGGATGTTGGACAGAGGCTTTCTTTGTTGAGTTTTTTTATGACTGACTCTTCACTGGGAGTGTATTACAACTTCCTCGTAGTAGCAGGAGAAGAACCTTCACCTGTTCTTGCTTCCTTTATCTTGGGTGCTCTCGGCAAGCATCTGGTGGTTGGATTTCTCAAAGGCATTTTACCTGCAGCTTAGAAAATAGTTATAGACTATGCAATAAATAGTATGTATATAGAGAAAATCACAACTGGTGAATTGACAAACTTGAATACATACCTCTACTTCTTGTTTAACCTGGTCTTGATAATCTAATAATCAACATAGTCTCGAGACACTTTCTTTGCTTCTTCGGATGCTCCAGAATTCGAACTTGTGCTCAGAATGATAATTGTTCCAAACCTTTTTACATCAGCCATTCAATTCGGGTTATGAGTGTAACTCTATTAAATCTGCTGCCAAATCTTCAAATACGTTTAAAATTAAATTCGATCATAGGTTGACGACGCGGATGCAAGTTGTAACATGGCCTATTGGTGATTTCAAATTGTTGTTGTTCAATCGATGTATAGGGTAGCAACATATGCAAGATGAAGAATTAACTAGTTTATTAGATGCCATAATCTGGTCATATCCCATGCCGAAAACATCCCATCATTTCTCTAGTCTAGTTGGTGAGTCGGGGGTCGAGGTTCTGCTTTGAACACTTTTTGTGGATATCTCCTTGAAAAATCTCTTACGTTGAAATATATTGTCGTACAGAGATGAAGTGGCAAGGATGACTTGGAGACATGACTAGGACACAGGAAACCTTAAGATGACTTGAGACAAAACTAGGTCATACAACACCCTTACGTGATAAAGACACGTGGCACTCGAGATCGGTGTCTTCATTTACTCATGTTAATCGGAATCAGGAATTTCCTTAAGCTACACATTCTAAAACCCGATACTATCTTACCGACATCAAAAAGTATCAAGGATCGATGATCGACAGTAAAACTACCCAAGTGCTCCCGGGTTGACTCTCCGAAAAAATTCTCGATGCCAAAAGTGGATCGGGGGTCAACGATCATTGATATGTTTATCATAGAAAAAATTGATTGTTTAAACCTTATAGATTTCCCTGACTTCAAGAAAGAACATTATTCATCGGCTATCGGTAGTTCTTTGTGGATTTTGTCAATGTCTATTCCTCTTGTATTTTTCCGACGTCGATGGGGATCGACTATATTTTGAATTTTCATGGTGAATAACTTATGCAAACCAACTCTGCCTTATACCAAAGTCAATGATGCATCGACAATCGACGATTAGTGTAATTGTATGGCCACTTTATCTACTTTAATCTTGTCATTTCCGAACACAAGCATGTTAGTTGCAATGTTAGTTGCAGATTCTTAATTGGAATGTTAAGTTCTTTCACACACAAGGTTTCATTTAACGAGTTCAAACAAACCCGACTTGGTTGATAAGAGTCATGAAAACAAAACAAGAATAAACCATTTCCCAAAGTGAAATCAATTTACACTGTAAAAGAAAACAAGTGGTACCCAAAAAGTGATAAAATTTCATAAGTATTTTAGGGTGTGTTGAGCGCTCAATAGAACCTTTGCTAGACAGTTGGTTTACAATGATGGCCAGTTGGTTTGGATTGTTGGTTTTCATTGATGTCAACCTTTGGAGATTGATGTCAACTCTTATAATTGATGTCAACCCTTGAGTATGTATGGTATCTCTAGAGGTATGGTTAAGGAACCCAAGTTTAGTTGAGGAATAATGTAATGAATATTAGTGTATATGCAGGTAAGAATATTCTAGATGCATAATATATGTCATGCTATTTATGGTGATAGTAGAACACCACATAACGCCTCATGGTTAGAGAGTTATGGCCACATGAATTTGGAGAACCCTCATGAGTTATCTAGAAGATACTATAAGGTCAAAGAAGTCAAATTATTCTAGAAGCTCCTTGAATAATTTGACCAGTCGAAGTGGTTAGTCATGGGTTAAAGTGGTTGCAACAAGAAAACAATTAAAAATAAATTAGTTGCAACTAGAATTGGAGAGTTTACTATTTGTGGATAAAGTGGTTAAGTGGAAAAAGTGGCTAAGTGGATAAAGTGGTTAATTGGACAAAGTGGCTAAGTGGAAAAATTTGGTTAAGTGGAAAAAGTGGCTAGGTGGACAAAGTTGGTTAAGTGGACAAAGTGGCTAAGTGGACAAAGTGGTTAAGTGGATACTTCTAGAGGAAGCTACTTAGAGAGTATAATTAAGAGAGCAAGGGTCTCTCATTAGTATCCATATTGAGAATATTTAATATCTATAAGTGACTGAGGTAACCAAGGGAGATCTAAGGTGAAGTAAAGAAGGCCGAAAGTCAAGGGAGGATAAAGTCTTTTGATGATGCTTTCTAAGGTATGTTATTTACAGGTCCTCTCACAATTTTCACAATAATTTTTTTTCTAGAATGCCTCAAATAGAAAAATATGGAGGATGTTGAGAAAACATATCCAAGTAAAAGTGATAAAAATTTCAGCTTGTGGGTCATTGTATTTTGGGAGTTACACTCCATGGAAAATAAGGTTTGTGGCTAGTTCTAAAACTAGTCTAAAAAAGGTGTTTCGGGTTAAAGCATCATAACTTATTCATAAAATATCCAAATTTAATAAGACAAAATGTATTGGTTAGAGTACAATATTTAGTATGTTTTGTACCATTTTCAAATCCATACAGAAAATATTCCATGTGGGACATGCTCTACAAGTTCTCTCTCTAGAATAATCCAAAATTCAGCAAGGTATGTCATTTTTGGTATAACTCATTTTTTGGGAGGTTCCAAGCAGTGAAACTTGGAGGAATTGTAGAAAATACATGGAAGAACATTTTGTACCATTTTCATACCTTTATTCATTATAGGTACATATTTATGATTATTTCAAGTTAGGGTTGCTGACTAATCCAAAATTAGTCATGTGAGACTAAAGTAAAGTTTGATGAAAATGCTAGTTTCTCCTTGTTGAAGTTAAGGAAGGTTTGTAGGTATATGATCATATAAACCAGGTTTGCTACCGAGTTACAAATCAGATTTGGATGATGAAATTGATGAGGGATTTTGGTTGAGGTATGTTACAAATAGATGTTGTATAATAGTGAGGTTGTGGCACATGGTTTGACGTAATGGTTTATGGTATTGGGTTTATGGATAGAGTGATGAATTATTAGATAACGTTTTATGGTTATATTGGTGTACGTCTTTGGTATATGGTTGAGGTACATGTTGGGTACATGGTTGAGACAAGTAGTTGATGAGTTCACACATACTGAGGTGTATAGTTGATGATATTGGTACATCTTGATGAGTCATAGTTTATGTGTATTTTATGCATGATTGGTACATATTTGGTGCATGGTTGATGCACTTGTTGATGGTACAGGTTGAAGTACAAGTTGATGCATGGTTCATGTTATTGGTACAAGTTTTTAGGTGTAGGTTGATTGGTATAGGTTGACAATGACAGATTGATAGTGGGAGTGGTTGATTCAGTGACAGTGACATATTGTCTACATTTGGAATTTATATTTCAGGGTGGTTGGACGGGGCAAGGATAGGTGGTTTTAGACACCTTATGGTTGTAGCTGGAGAAAATAGGGGGTTCTAGCCTCCTTCTGTTTGTAGCTAGAGAAGTGGGGAGTTGGAGCTTCCCTCAGGTTGTAACTTGAGAAATTAGGGGGTCAGAGCCTCCTTCTAGTTGTAGCTAGAGAATTGAAAGTTGGTGCTTCCTTGAATGTAATTATTGAAATATAAGAAAATTATCATGTGGTTTTCTCCCGCATTGGGTTACCACGTAAATATTGGTGTATTGTGCATTGTGTGGATGTGTTTGTTGTTGTTTATTAAGAACTAGTGAATGTTGATTCTTATGATACAGTAAGATATTGATGATGAAAAGATGAACATGGTTGAATAAGTAAAAGAATATAATTTTTAGTTTAAAGGATTAATAATTGGTATAATTGTTCATTATTGATTCACCCCCCCTCTCAGTAATCCAACAACCTTAACGAGTGTTAGTTTTTTTTTTTCTTTCATTTTGGTGGTTTTAAACATTTCCCTAACTTAATATGACTTGTCAATAGAATGAAGAAGGGATAATTGATCTAGATAATGAAAGAAAATCAATAATTAACATTTACCAAAAAAATATTTGAAATCACTATCAAAACTTAAGTTTATTGATGCCTGACAGTCGCCCTTTGAAAATGTCAATGTTGACAAGCGTTGGGCATCGTCGAGTCAAGAAACTAAGCTGAAAATGACACATTTAATATTTAAGAGCTTTGACACTGATCAACTTCGGGCTTCAGTAATGTCAACAAGAAAACACAAGACGGTAGACAATAGGCAGAGGCATCGATCGATGTTGATGAATATAGGTCATCGACACCCAACATGGAACATATCAAAGTCAGCCAAGAATGATTCAAGTGTCATTTCTGATAAAAAAGTCTCCTCGAGATCAAGACTATCGGATTAGCTCAAGAGGTCATCACAACCATCAAAGTTTTGGGTAAGTTTCATAGTACAATATCAAGTCAACACTACAATTAACTCATCACTTCACCCCTTCAATTGACATATTAGTACTGGTATTTCCAGGTCGTCAGTCACATCAACATAAACACATCATAAACCCAAAACCACGTCATCTTGCAGAATCTGAATTGAGGTAAGTATTCGATCTCATTTCTTGATGATAGTGCATTTCTAGATTTGAACCGTCCATTACAATACTCCTTTTTGCACACCTTTCCATGATCTCAACCTATCCAAATATGAAACATTTTCATATCGATAAACTAACCACACAAATTCATTCGAGCATGAATTTCATCCATGCTGAGGTCGATGACCCAACATTTCCCTAAATAAATGAAACCTTTAACACGATACATGCCTGATCCCTAATATGTACATTTTTATGCACCAACGCACTATCATTTGAAATCCTTGACAAACTAGCTTAATTTCTGTTTGAATCATCTCTTTGTGCAACATATTAACTCCAAAGTATGGTGCAAATGACATAGTTAATTAATGAGTACATGCAGAATATTTCTCTATACTTGACGATCACAAACTCAGATGGGACCACTAGAGACTATCTATTTGAATGTAGTTTGGAAATTGTTTCAACATTGTTTCCATATTTTTTATTTTTTTGTTTATTGTGAAGAGTTTGTGAGTGACCAAGTGTTGTCCCTCGACCAAGTTTTGAGGAAACCTTGGTCAGGTTTGGACCACTTTTTGGAATTCGACACATTGGTCGAGAAAGGAGTGCCAAGGCAAAGCTGAGATCGTGGATCTCATCGATTTTGGGGGCTATGTGGACCCAGTAAAGGGTCTCTAGGGTTTTTGTAGTGGGTTATGGGATGTCAGCCCATGGGGTTTACCCATGATTAGGCATTATTATAAGGTATTGTGAAAGTATAAATAAGTAAGAATGTATGGTAGAAGTAGTGAAGTCTTGGTAGCTAAGTGCAAGTAGTTTTGAGTTGCTTTGTGCAACAAAATGTATATGTGCTAAGGCTGTGTGCTCGCTAGAGAAGTTGGCTCTATTCCTTGACCTAGTTTTGGAAGGAGGATCTGGTGTTCAGTGCACAGATCTCCTGTCTAGTGCGAAGCTTGTCTCTGTGGCTTGGTGCACAGGAGAAAATGAATGTAATAGATTGAAGAATAATAAAGAATATGAAGTCGTTGGTGGATGTAGCCCCAGAATGGGGAGAACCATGTATATCTTATGTCTTTGGTTTCCTTTGTGTTGAGTTGTCTATGTTATGAATCTTCTCAGTGATTAAGATTATTATTCATAATAGATAGATCTGTTGATGCTTAGTGCTTTACATGTGTTAAAGATGAATGAATACTAGATCAAACCTAATGTTATGTGCTCAGTGGTTGAAATTCTTACTCCTTGTTGTCACCGTGCCAATCACTATTAGGGTATGTTCTGTGATGTTATTAAAGCTAATAAACTAATGCATATCATCGTTTAAGTGTTAATAGAGTACATTGCGAAGTGTTATTATCATAGATCTGTGTCACAACTTGGTTACAGACACCTGTATCCTGTAACCCCCCTACTTCTACCTCGAGTGAGACTTCGCCTACTCTATAGGTGTTTCCGAAAGGGCCAGTAGTTAGGGTTTTGTTGGTGCATTGTTAAGCATTGAACCATGGGTCTGCCCTTGTGCCAACAAATGGTTCTGTTGTCAGGACCTAAAACTGTGATTGCTAGGAACTGAAGTAAAGAAAAGAGAGGCTTTGTGCATAGATCTACCGTTGAAGTGCACAATACTCTACTTGATTTGTGAATCTCTATGCTAAGAAATAAATCTGATCTGAAGAACAGAGGTAAGATCCAAAAAGAGGTAAATATTTGTACTTTGATAAGAGTAAGATAAGTGATTTTTTGTTTTTAAAAAGCATGAATTTAAGTATGTTTAATAGATTATGTCCTATTCTGAAGGATAGGGTGCAGTTGGAAGAAAGAGTTGATCTAAGTAAAGATAATAGAAATTAAGAAAGATATGTTATTCCTATGCATAAAAATACTTTTTGGACTAATAAGTGGATGCAAGAACCTAGAAAGAATTTTTGCAGATTGCAGGTCCAACATTGTGATCCTAATGTGCAATACATAAGAGGTTGGGGAAAATACAAGAGAAAAATAGGATTAACACTGTGTTATAACTAGAGCAGACCAGGACATCTTGCTAAGGAATGTCCTGGTACAGTTCCCATTTGTCTTTGTTGTAAGACTATTGGTCATGAGGTTGAGGATTGTCCAAGGATGATTGCTAAAGTTCAGAGAATGAACATAAGACAAGAAAACTATGAAGGAAGTCAAGAGACTAAGAGCATGTTAAAGAATCATAAAGAGAAAGAATCAGAGAAATATCAAACTGTGTTATTACAGTTAAAAGAAGAAATGAATGATCACAAAGATGTTAGTTTACCAGAGATCCTATAAGTAAAACAACGCATAAGTGAAAGAATAGAATACTTCGACATAGACTGTGTCTTGGCTAAAGAAAAACAAGTGAATATTATCACAGAAGACACATGGGAAATTTTGGGAAAGGCTACTATGATACCTTCATTGGTAAGGATAGGCTTGTTTAAGGGTAATATGATAACCTTATGTGGAAGAATTACTAATGTACCTATTATTGTTCATGGAACATCGACTGAAGAAGAATTTGAAGTCATTAAGTTTATTGGGGACACTGCCCCTTTCCCACTTTTATTAGGTAAGCCTTGGATTGAGAAGGATAAAATTAGAAGGAATGTAGAGGAAGAAGCTACAAATAAGAAAAAAACAAAGGGATTTCATAGCTAGAAAAATAGATAGACTAATAGAAGAACGAGAGCATAAGTCGAAGCAACATAAGGCAAGAGAAGTATTTGTCAAGGTTGAAATAATGAAAGAAGTTTTGAAGGACCTATCTATGCAAGAAAGAAGAATACCCACCCAGGAATTAATAAGACAAGGGATATTAACTTCGAACCCTTTGAGAGCACATCAATAGTGCGAAGTCACTACTCTAGGAGAATATAAGAATAAGAATGGAAAGAGGATTCCAGAAACAGTTAGAGAGACTCATTTCACAGGAAAGAAGGCAAGGAAGATTGGTAAAAAGAAATATAAGATGCAAAATCTATAGGAATCTACAAAGACCAGATGGAAGACTTCACAAACTGGAACCTCGTAGGAGGTAGGTTCATAGGATTTGAACCTTGTCAGAACAGCAGGACCACGCAGAATGGGACTTCACCCTAGCAAAGCTATATGACCATTGGAGGTGCCTCAACCATTAGAATGATTCTCTAGAACAGTTATAAAATGCGTTTATGGGCATATGAACCTCTTTTGGGACATTGAGACCACTCCATAATGGACAGATTCACATTGATGGAATCTTTCTTGGCCGTTGGAAGAATCTATTAGGAGGCCCCACTTATTTAACTCGTCAGACGCTACGTCGAGACCACTTTTTGCTACCCATGATTAAATGAGCCAAGAATAGAATTGATTGAGTTTCAAGCTGTGTTATCAGAAGCTAGACATCGCCATCTATTTTTATACCCCACCTATCTGTTTGTCTACCTCGCCTATCCGTTCACCTACCCCGACCTGTTTGTTTAAAAGTGAGAATGTCAGGCGAACCAAGTGAATTAGAGAAGTCTGTTGAGGAGGTACTCAAAAAGATAATGGTCGAGAAATAGTTATCTGAAGGTGTCCAGGCATCGTCAACTATGAGATTGCAGGCTTCCCCTTCAACTAGACATCATTCTGGTTGTGTTAACCCCACAACCGAGAAGTGAAGTAAGCATCGCGGAAATATGGCTAATGCGAAGAAGATCATGTCAATCTTACCTGAGTAAACTCCACCTTTAGCTGGTGCAATTAACCACGATAACAATCCATGAGATTATGAGTACACTTTGTTTATTGCATATATTTCAAAAGGAATACGTGTAGTAGGGATCTAGTTAGGACAGATCTCGATGTTGAAGAACAACTACTTCAACCTAGGAGACAGAAAGAACTATGCTATGCTAGAACCCCACTGATACTTGACTAAAGAAACTGAGAAGAAGCCCCGCCTTGCCTCCCAGCCATGGATTAAGGGACTTGCGTAGTTCACTGTGTTGAATGTGATGAAGATCCCCCATTTTGGTCATCACCAAGAGGTTAACTCTTGCGTTAAAATCCCTTTTTCATGCTATCATGGCAGATATATGTGGCTCGATTGGAGGATTACTATAGATTCAATGTTGATCCACCAGATTATAGGGTTAATCATGCAGGGGCCTGAATCTCAATAGTTTTATCCAAGGAAGGCCTCAAACTGCTCCCTGGCACAGCACATCAAGTAAGCTTAAGACGAAGTTAAAAAAGAGAAGCAAGGCTACAAGGTAGCCTCTATACAGGATGGTGTAGTGTGCCTCGCTTTCAAAATCATGGTTGGAAATATCAAAAGGAAGAACCGCCCCACATAAGTCACCACGTTCGTGGTGGACCTCACAGGAAATGTGTGGAGGGCATGCAGATGAATTGGGTGAGTTACCTCGTCAATGAACTGGAGAAATACTTTCGCAAAGCTCAGAATTTGGGATACGAATTTCACTTCAACTAGCTGATCATTTTGATCGCATCTGTTTCCTAGAAAATGCCTAAAGGAGCCACCTTTTTCGGAGATCGAACCATAAGATCCATTGGTCGCTAGATTTTCCACCTTGTGGTACACAAACGACATGACAAAGAAGTGGTATTCCAACGTTGTGTTTCATGCATATTATCATCAATTGAAGGTTTCCATTGAGTCATTTCCATGCATGACACCATGTACCCTGCACCAGTATAGACCAGTAGCAAAGTTTTGTGCAGATCCACATTTGATCTATATCACTACATGTAGAGATGAGAACAAGGAAGAGTTATAATCGTACTACAAGCTAACATATGAAGACATGGAGAAGATCACCAAGGAATGGTCAGAAGAGTTCCTTGTACATGTTGTTGATGAAGAACTCTCTAACACTGACATCATAGGAAGCCCCATGGTCACCCAAGTTGAGCATGTCAGACAGTCCAGTAGGAAAAATAAGAAGAAGAAGAAGAAGGAAGAAGTCTAGGATATAGAGACCAATGAGGAGGACAACGCCTCTGAATAAAATGGATCTGGGTCACTAGGAGGAGGATGAAATGAAGAAGATGGAAAAGGAGGAGGTAATGATCAAGGAGGAGATGAAGCTATACCACTAAAATATCCCCCTACTGAAATATTATCACTGTAGAAGAGGAAGGTTTCTCTGCAGAAACATTCAACAAGAAAGAAGACGTGTGCTAGTAAGCCCTAGTTAGAGGCCACGCTCACGAAATATGACATTAGTTTGGTCCACGGAGCTATGGAGGATGATTCCAAGGATATATTGTAGTGATATGGAGAAAAGCAAAAGGAGTTGTATGGAAGGATCGAGAAGGAACTGGAAAATGTACAATAAGTTATTTGATTGGTCCACGTAGTACCTACTGTGCCTTCCTCATCATATATTGCATAATTGGGGTATGAACCAGCCCAATTGAGATGAATTGCAGATGTGACAGAAGCCCCACTTTAAAAAATCCAAGAAGAAAAGGAGAAGGCTATAGAAGCCTTGAAACAAGAGAAAGATGAATTTTTAGAACAATTACGAGTAGCGAGGTATAGTGTGGCCACCTACGAAAGTGAGAATGATGAATTTTAGGTGATGCTCCAGGAGGACAAAGTACAAATACAGAGAGAAAAGGAGCATATTATCACAGAATGGGACATAATCAAAGAAATAGTGATTAAATCATGTTACTCTGTGCCAAGCTTGGCACAAGAGGAGCAAGAATCGGTTGAGGCTCAAATAATGAATCCCGTTGAGACCATACAACAACTTCAAGAAAGGATAATAGAGTTGGAGGTCCAAGCAATACTAAGCACCCCACAAGAAGTACCTGACTAGAGGGAGGAAGCCACTAAGAACACAATAGTAAGGATCATATCCCTCACCTCGGAGTGCAAACAGTTGAGCGATAGAAGCACGCAGACATATGGATGCCTCACAGAAGATCCTAAGCTAAGGAAACTGGAGGTGCAGTTACAGGAGGTGCATCAGGAATCCTTCTCTATGCAGGCATGGATGAAGCTACTCACCCCAGTTGAAAGAATAAAGAGATATTAGGAAAAATGTGCAGTTCAACAACAAATCACTTTCCTCTAGGGAAGGGTAATGGAATTCACGCAGAATATGCAACCTGTGCAGGATGAAGCTTGCAAGGTGTTAAATTATGAGATTGATTTCTTATCTGGATTAATTCTTTTATTTTATTCAACACTTTGATTCCATCTGAATACACTTCAACAATACCAAATCATAATCGAATAGAAATAACTATGTAGATAAGTAAGCATGCACATCAACAACACATATACCCTGGGGAAACCTTGTACAGGGAGAAAAACCCCAGCAAATGATATTCCTTTATTGCATTAATAATGTATGATCATTACAAATATCCACCATGAATGTTCTTCTCTTAAAGAGATTTCCAAGATGACTCTGACCTGACAAAGACCTAAGAGACCTTGCTGAAATACACCTCTGATATGTTTCCTCTACTATTGATATACCACACTGATATGTTGTTGATATATGCCTCTGATATGCATCCTCTATTGTTGATATAAAACATTGATATGTTTCTTTGGTATGATGCCTCTTTATGACTGATATGCTCCTCTATTGCTTCTCCCTTAACCTACATATCAAAACTTTTTTGAAGAGACAGGTCGATCTTTTCTTATATAGGCTGAAGAGGAGAAGAGGAGAGGCTCGAAATAGTAACTTGTTTGCATGCTTCAATCATAACTCAGCTTCATACTTTAGTTCGAACTTAGAACTAGACTTGAGACTRGTATAGTCTAGTTCGAAAATAGAACTAGACTTGAGACTTCAGTTACAACTCAGCATTACACTTTAGTTCAAAAATAAAACTAGATTTGAGACTGGTATACTTTAGTTCGAAAATAGAACTAGACTTGAGACTTCAGTCACAACTCAACATTACACTTTAGTTCGAAAATAGAACTAGACTTAAGACTTCAGTGACAACTCAGCATTACACTTTAGTTCTAAAATAGAACTAGACTTAAGACTTCAGTTACAACTCAGCATTACACTTTAGTTCTAAAATAGAACTAGACTTAAGACTTCAGTTATAACTCAGCATTACACTTTAGTTTTAAAATAGAACTAGACTTGAGAATTCCATTACAACTTGACTATTTACAAGGCAATTTGAAATTCTCTTCATGGTGGATAATGTTACATGTGCCAACGCACTAGATCAATACATTTATATCATTTGAAATATTAGGAATATCATTTGTTTCTAGATCATAGGAATTTTATATTCAACCTAACTTTTTCCAGGTGCCTTGACTTTTTCTCATGGCTCACAAGGCTTGACTAGGCTCATAGAGTTTGTACGTTCCCCCTGACATTTTCACTAGTTCGTCTATGCTCGCAAAGGTTGTGTGTTCCCCCTAAATGTTTCAGTAGATTGTTTATGCTCAAAGAGGTTGTATGTTCCCCTTAACTTTTATCATTAGACTCACATATCATCTCGTTCATTCTTACTTTTGGTTTGACTCACAGAGGTTGTACGTTCCCCCTGACTTTTTTCAATACCTCACAAGACTGGTTGAATCTCCAAATCTCCCTGGCTAGCCTTAGGGTGGACCATATGGCCTCTCATTGGAGAATGATTGTCGATGCTACCAAATTTAACACTCCCTCTCAGAGAGGGAGTCATTCTCATCCACACCAATATTTCCTCTCATCTGCACAAACTATCTCAAGGTCAGAGGCTTGGTCAGGATATCAACTACGTGATCACTTGTGGCTATGTACTGTAACTTTACAGTTTTTCTCTGGACCAAGTCTCGGATGTAGTGGTACCTCATGTCAATATGTTTTGACCTGTCATGAAATACCAGGTTCTCTGTCAATTTTATGCAACTTTTATTATCACAATGAACCACTGTCATCTCGAGCTTGTCACCAAACAACCCAGAAACCAATTTTCTGATCCATATTTCTTCCTTTCTAGCATCACTTGTTGCAATGTACTTAGCCTCTGTTGTACTCTGTGCAATGGATACCTACTTTTAGATTGACCAAGAGATCATAGCGGATCCTAAACTCATGCAGTATCCAGAAGTACTCTTCCAATCCACTGGGCTTCCTGCCCAGTCAACATCTGCATACCCATGCATAAATAAACCACCATTGGATGTATATCTTAGACCATAAGTAATGGTCCCTTTGAGATATCACAAGATGTTATTTTCTACCACCCAATGTTTCTATCTTGGTTCAGTCATGAACTAACTCATTGCAATCACTGCATAACATATATCTGGCCTAGTGTGGATCATGTACATCAATGATTCAATCAACTACCTATACATGGTGGGATCCACCAAATATGAACTTGTATTAGAATCATACAGCTTCCTTAGGTTGATAATCATCAGAGTAGACATGGATTTTCAATCCATCATACCAAACCTCTTTAGTACATCCACTGTGTATTTTCCTTGTGCCAGAAATATCTCGCCCTATCTTTTTCATACTTCCAATCCTAGGAAGTAATGCATCAAGCCTAAGTATTTCATCTTGAATTCTAAGTTTATCTCCCTCTTACACTAGGATATTAGCACTTCATCTCCTATTATAAAGAGATGATCAACATACAGGATTAGTATAAAAAGTTGTTTACCTCTTACCTTGAAGTACAGATTTTCATCAGCATCACTTTTCTGAAAGCCAAGGCTTTTAATAAATCCATCAATCCTATCGTACCAAAGTCTGGGATATTGCTTAAGACCATACAAGGCCTTCCTTAGATTGCATACATGAGTGCCTTTGTTATGAAGTACAAAACCATCTTGTTGTTCCACAAATACCTCTTGTTTAATCTTTCCATTCAAGAATGTTGTTTTATATCCATTTGATGTATCTTCCAACCAAGAACGAGAGCTAAAGCAATAATAGTTCAAATGGAGGTATACCTGGCTACAAGGGAAAGAGTCTCTTCATAGTCAATTAATTCTTTAAGAGTGAAGCCTATGGCTACAAATATTGCTTTGAAATTTTCCACACTTCAATTAGCTGCATGTTTGATCTTATAGATCCATTTGGAAGAAACCATTGATTTGTATTTTGGCGTCAACACAATGTCCCAAACATTGTTCTTTATAATAGACATGTATTCCTCAAGCATGGAATCCTTCCATACTTGTAATTTATCTTCTTCTTCAAATGAAGAAGGTTCAACATCACTAATGTTTCTCATCAATGCAATATAGCCTCCAAACCTATGAGGCCTCTTCCTTTCCCTGAAAGTTTTTTTGGGAGCAGTTATCCTTTCTGCTTCCTGCATTATTTCTTCAAGCCACCCTAGCTTCCTTTTGGTTGGAGGTTCTTCAATATTTCCTTCTAACACTTTAGTAGGTTCTAGGGGCTCATTACTTGGCCCTTCACAAGTTTCATCCCTCTGATCATATGACTCTTCATTTTCAGAAGAGGGTGAAGCTATTTGAACTCCTTCGGATACCTGTTGAAGCTCTCTGGATTTCTTAAATGTGGCTTCCTCATGGAAATTCACATATTTTCTTACCTCTATTTTCCTATGACCTAGTGCATAAATTATGTAATCCTTGGAGTTCTCACTGTACCCCAAAACAACCCTTTTCTTTCTTGAGGGTTCCATATTTGTCCTCTTTTTCTTAGGGACATGAATATACAGAGGACACCCAAATATCCTTAGATGACCTACTTCAAGTTTGATCCCTGAGAAGACCTCTTCAGAAGACTTGTCCTTCAAGATAGCATGTGGACACCTATTCTAAATATACATGGAAGTGGAGGTAGCTTCTACCCATAAAGAAGTTGGTAGATCCTGGTCAAACATCATTGCTTTCATTTCCTCACAAATTGTCTTGTTTTTCCTCTTAGAAACTCCATTTTGATGAGGGTTATATGGCACATCCAACTGTCTCTTGATTCCTATCGACTTACAAAAATCCTCAATCTAGAGAGATTCAAACTCTCCTCCATCGTCTGTTCTAAGGATTCTGATGTATTTCCCTGTCTGCTTTTCAATAAAGGCTTTATACTCCTTGAATTTATCAAATGTGTCACTTTTAGCTTTAAGGAAATATATCCAACATTCTCTTGAGTAATCATCAATAAAAATAACATAACACAAACAACCATTGAGTGAGGGAGATGACATGGGACCACATACATCATAATGAACCAGCTCTAAGATATCATGAGCTCTATTGTCACTACTAAAATTCTTTCTTTAAATATTTACCTAGCATGCATCCATTACAAATTTCATTTTTACTAAGAGAAATAGAGGGCATTCCACATACGATGTTATGTATATCTGGAAGAGGTTTTTAATGAAGATGTCCAAGTATTTTGTGCCACAACTCACTAGAGCTAGTCGCATCATGAGACAGTGCTTGAACTAGCTGTCCTGACATGACGTACATTCCTCCACTCCAAGTTCCAATGGGTTTTGTTGTACTTAAGTGGATACCTTTATCCCATAGTAGTGCCTTCCTTTCCTTGAAGATTACCCAATATCCCTTATCCTCAAGGGATGCAACTATTAGTAGATTCTTCTTGAGCACTAGAACATATAATGCTTCATCAATATGAAGTCTAGCCCCAGATTCCAATCTGAAGGAGATAAATCCTACTCCCTTTATCTTGTAACATTTGTCATCCCGAAGCTCAAATTGTTCTATAAAAGATTTTGTCTTGAAATTTGAGAGGATCTCCTTGTATCCTATCATGTGCTTTGATGCACCACTATCTACTAACCAAGTTTTCGGCCCCATGAAAAATGAAATGGATAATTCAAAAACCAAGTAATATTATTTTATATTTTCTTTCTCATTAGAAGGACTTTTCTGATTTCTTTTGGATTCATCATTAGCAACAATTGAGGCATGATGTATCCCTTTCCTTGGATATTTCTTTCTAAACCAACAATCTTTAGTAAAATGACCCAACTTCTTACAACTAAATCATTTAATGTCATATGTATCAATATTCTTTCCTTTGAATGTACCTTTGGTGTTTGGCTTCCTCTAAGAACCTTTTTGGAAAGTGTTTTTCTTCTTTCCATTGAATCTTGATGCTAAAGCTGAGTGCTCTTCTTTTTTTGTCTCACTCCTGATAGTTGTGCGACTCTCCTCCTGGAGGCAATCATGCCATAACCTCTCAAACATGGGATGAATATATTTCCCACTTACACTGGATAAGAAGGTCTTCCATGAAGAAGGAAGACCATAAAAAATGGCCTACACTAAATTATCATCATCCACTGTCACCCCTATGACCAAAAGTTGATCTTTGATCTGGGTTATCCTAGAATAGAAAGATGCCACCGATTCAAATTTCTCCATATTCAAATACTTAAGCTTTTGCTTAAGTGTCCTCTTCTGACTTGGAGCTTGTTTCTCATATAGATTCACCAAGGTATCCATATAGTCCTTTGCAGTCATTAATGAAGTCATTGAAGGCATTATACTATCTTTGATTGAGTCAAAGATGTTTCGTTTGGCCTTTGCTTGACTCTTCCTAAAGGTCGCTCTTTCTGCATTATTCATGGGTTCCTCCACCACTGTGAACACAAACTACTCAAGATCATGCTCCTACAAGATATTTGTTATCTAGAGCTTCCACACATTGAAGTTGGTAGCTCCTTTCCGCTTATCGTCGGCCCTGACTGAAATGGAGGATTCCATGGAATTCACATTGGAAACTTACTCAAGCTAGCTTGGATTTGTGTGTACCTTTTGTTGCACTTCAACATGTTTAACACACCCTGAGCTCTGATACCATGTTAAATTATAATCTTGATTTCTTATGCAGATTAATTCTATTTTTTTCTTCAACACTTTGATTCCATCTTAATACACTTCAACAATGCCAAATCATAATTGAATAGCAATAACTATGTAGATAAGTAAGAATTCACATCAACAACACACATACCCTCGAGAAACCCTGTACATGGATAAAAACCCTAGAAAACGATATTCCTTTTATTGAATTAATAATGTATGATCACTTACAAATATCCACCATGAATGTTCTTCTCTTAAAGAGATTGCCAAGATGAGTCTCACCTGACAAAGACCTAAGAGACATTTCAGAAATACACTTATGATATGTTGCCTCTATTTTTGATATACGACATTGATATGTTGTTGATATATGCCTCTGATATGCAACCTATATTGTTGATATACAAAACTGATATGTTGCATTGGTATGCTGCCTCTTTATCGTTGATATGCTCCCCTATTGCTTCTCCCTTAACCTGTATATCAAAACTGTATTGAAGAGGGGGGTCAACCTATACTTATATAGGATGCAGAGGAGAATATAAGAGGCTCAAAATAGTAACTTGTTTGCATGCATGAATCATAACTCTGCTTCATACTTTAGTTCAAACTTAGAACTAGACTCGATACTGGTATACTCTAGTTCGAAAATAGAACTAGACTTGAGACTTCAGGTACAACTCATCATTACACTTTAGTTCAAAAATAGAACTAGACTTGAGACTGGTATACTTTAGTTCAAAAATTGAACTAGACTTGAGACTTTAGTCACAACTCAACATTACACTTTAGTTCGAAAATAGAACTAGATAAAAGACTTCAGTTAAAACTCAGCATTACACTCTAGTTATAAAATAAAACTAGACTTAAGATTTCAGTTACAACTCGACAATACACTTTAGTTCTAAAATAGAACTAGACTTAAGACTTTAGTTATAACTCAGCATTAAACTTTAGTTATAAAATAGAACTAGACTTGAGACTTCAGTTACAACTCGAATCTTTACAAGGCAATTCAAAATTCTTATCATGGTGGATAATGTTACACGTGCCAACGCACTAGATAAATACATGTATATTATTTGCAATATTAGGAATATCATTTGTTTCTATAACATAGGAATTTTATATTCAACCTAACATTTTCTAGGTGCCTTGACTTTTTCTCATGGCTCACAAGGCTTGACTAGGCTCACAAAGGTTGTACGTTCCCCCTGACTTTTGCACTAGTTTTTCTATGCTCACAAAGGTTGTACGTTCCCCTTGACTTTTGCACTAGACTGTTTATTCTCACAAAGGTTGTACATTACCCCTAATTGTTTCATTAGACTCACATAGCATTGCATTCGTCCTAACCTTCGGTTTGACTCATAGAGGTTGTACGTTCCCCCTGTATTTTTTCAATACCTCACAAGACTAGTTGATTATCCAAATCTCCCTTGCTAGCCTCAAGGTGGCCCATATGGCCTCTTAAAGGAGAATGACTATCGATCCTACCAAATTTAACACAAGGTGTTTGAAGAAATTGATGGACAAGGCTTGTAATTGGACCAAGTCGAGGGAAGCAAGTCGAGGAAGCTCCAGTTAAGCTCGAGGCCTTCAAAGTGGAATTTCCCAGACCTTAGTGACTCAGGACGAGTCACAGGTGAGTGTTATGGGCCCATTGGACCTTGATCAAGTTTTGAGGAAACATTGGTCAGGTTTGGACCACTTTTTGGACTTCAATACATTGGCCGAGAAAGGAGCACAATGTAGCTGGGATCATGGATCTCACCGATTGTTCTGGCTATGCGGACCCAATAAAGGGTCTCTAGGGTTTTTGTAGTGGGTTATGGGATGTCGGCCCATGGGGTTTACCCATGATTAGGCCTTATTGTAAGGGATTGTAAAAGTATAAATAAGTAAGAATGTATGGTAGAAGTAGCAAAGTCTTTGTACCTAAGTGCAAGTAGTTTTGAGTTTCTTTGTGCAACATATTGTATATGTGTTAAGGTTTTGTCCTTGCTAGAGAAGTTGGTTGTGTGTCTTGACCTATTTTTGGAAGGAGGAATTAATGCTCAGTGCATAGATCTCCTATTTGGTGTGAATCTTGGCTCTATGGATAAGTGCATAGGAGAAAATGAATGTAAGAGATTGAAGAATAATAAAGAAGATGAAGCAGTTGGTGGACGTAGCCCCACACTGGGGTGAACCACGTATATCTCGTGTCTTTGGTTTTCTTTGTGTTGATTTGTTTATGTTATGAATATGCTCAATGCTTAAGATTATTATGCATGATATATAGATCTGTTGATGCTTAGTGTTTTACTTGTGTTAAACATGAATGAATGCTAGATCTAAACTAATGTTATGTGTTAAGTGGTTGAAATTCTTAATCTTTATTTTTACTATGACGATCTCTATTAGGGTATGTTATACGATGTTATTAAAGCTAATAAACTAATGCATATCACATTTTAAGTGTTAATAGAGGACTCTGCGAAGTGTTTTTATCACAAATTTGTGTCCCATCTTGGTTACAGACACCTGGATCTTGTAACTCCCCATGCGTCTACCTCAGGTGAGAATTCGCCTGCTCCAAAGATGTTTTCAAAAGGGCCAGTAGTTAGGGGATTTTTGGTGCTCTATTAAGCGTTGAACCCTGGGTCTACCCCTATGCCAACAAATGGTTTTGTTTCCGGGACCTGAAACTATGATTGTTGGGAACTGAAATAAAGAAAAGAGAATCCTTGTGCGTAAATTTGTTGTTAAACTGCACAATATGCAACTTTACTTGTGAAGCTAGGTGCTAAGAAATAAATCTTATATTAAGAAGAGAGGTAAGATCTGAAAAGAGGTAAAGCTTTGTACTTTGATAAGAGTAAGATAAGTGAAAAAAAAAAATTTGAAAGCATGAATTTAAGAATGTTTAATAGATTATGTCCTGTTCTGAAGGCTAGGGTTCAGTTGGAAGAAAGAGCTTATCTAAGAAAAGCTAATATAAATGAAGAAATATATGTTATCCCTATGACTAGAAAGACTTTTTGGACTAATAAGTGGATGCAGAAACCTAGAAAGAATTTTTGCAGATTGCAGGTTCAACACTGTGATCCTAGTGCATAGTACAGAAGAGGTTGGGGAAAATAGAAGAGAAAAAGAGGATTAACATTGTGTTATAACTGCATAAAGTCGGGACATCTTGCTAAGGAATGTCCCGGTACATGTCCTATTTGTCTTTGTTGTAATACTATTGGTCATCAGGTTGAGGATTGTCCAAGGATGCTTGCTAAAGTTGAAAGAATGAAGATGAGACAAGAAAAATATGAAGGAAGTCAAGAGACTAAGAGCATGTTAAAGAATCATAAAGAGAAATAATCAGAGAAACCTCAGACTATGTTATTGCAGTTAAAGAAACAATGAATGATCACAAAGATGTTAGTTTACCAGAGATCCTGAAATTAAAACAACGCATAAGTGCAGAATAGAAGACTTCGACATAGACTATGTCTTGGATGAAGAAACAAACTTGAATATTATGATATAAGACACTTGAGAAATTTTTGGAAATCCTACTCTGATACCTTCATTGGGAAGGATAGGCTTGTTTAAGGGTAAGATGATAACCTTATGTGGAAGAATTACTAATGTACCTATTATTGTTCATGGAACATCGACCAAAGAAGAATTTGAAGTCAATAAGTTTATTGGGGACAACGCCCCCTTCCCACTTTTATAAGGTAAGCCTTGGATTGAGTAGGATCAAATCAGAAGGAAAGAAGAAGAAGAAGCTACAGAAAATAAAAATAAAGAACTAAGGGATTTTGTACCTAGAAAAATAGATCAACTAATAGAAGAACAAGAGGATAAGTCGAAGCAATAGAAGGAAATAATTAGTTGTCAAGGTTGAAAGAATGCAAGAAGTTTTGAAGGACCTATCCATGCAAGAAATAAGAATACCCACCCAGGAATTAATAAGAGAAGGGATATTAACTTTGAACCTTTTGAGAGCACATCAACAGTGCGAAGTCACTACACTAGGAGAAGATAAGAATAAGAATGGAAAGAGGATTCCAGAAATAGTTAGAGAGACTCAGATCAAAGGAAATAAAGCAAGGAAGCTTGGTAAAAAGAAAGCTAAGATGGAAAATCTATAGGAAGCTACAGAGACCAGATGGAAGACTTCACAGACTAGAACCTCATAGGAGGCAGGTTTGAGGGATTTGAACCTTGACAGAACATCAGTACCGCATAGAATAGGACTTCGACCTAGTGAAGCTATATGACCGTTGGAGGTTCCTCGACCGTTAGAATGACATTCTGAAATGGTTAGAAAACATACTTATAGGTGGATGGACTGATTTTGGGACGTTGATATCATTCCATAACAGACAGATTCGCATTGATGGAAGCATTCTTGGCCATTGGAAGAATCTGTTACGAGGCCCTGCTTATTTAACCTATCGGACGTTGTTCCAAGAACACTTTTTATTACCCGTCATTAAATGAGACAAGAAGATAATTTATTTATTGTCAAGTTGTGTTATCATAAACTGGACATCAACACACGTTTGTCTACCCATCATGTTTGTTCACCTACCCCGTCTTGTCTGTTTAAAAGTGAGAATGTCGGGAAAACCTAGTGAATTAGAGAAGTCTCTCAAGGAGGTCCTCAAGAAGATAATGGTAGACAGATAATTATCTGAAGCTGTCTAGGCATCATCGACCAGGGGACTGCAGGCTTCCCCTTCGACTAGACATCGTTCTGGTCATGTTAACCTCGCAACCGAGAAGAGAAGTAATCATCACGAAAATCTGACTAATGTGAAGCAATTCCCTTTGATCCTACCCAAGTACATTCCACCTGTGTCTGATGCATT
This sequence comes from Picea glauca, assembly GCA_000966675.3. Taxonomy (NCBI): domain Eukaryota; kingdom Viridiplantae; phylum Streptophyta; class Pinopsida; order Pinales; family Pinaceae; genus Picea; species Picea glauca. The sequence goes on along the minus strand of JZKD02S1731757.1, from coordinate 192,955 downwards.
TAACTGTGAGAGAATTCCACAAGATTATGAGTACATTGTGTTTACCGCAAACATTCTGAAAGGAATACGTGTAGTAGGGAGCCAGTTAGGACAGATCTCGCTACTGAAGAACAATGAATTCAACCTAGGAGATAGAAATAACTATGGTATGCTATCACCCCCCTGATATCTGACGAAATCAACTGGGAAGAATCCTCGGCTCATCTTGCAACCATGGATTAAGGGACTGGCGCAGTCCACTATGTTGAACGTGATGAAGATCCCCCATTTTGGTCGTCACCAGGAGGTTAATTCTTGTGTTAAACTCCTCTTGTCATGCTATCATGGTGGATACCCATGGCTCCACTAGAGGATTACTGTGGATTTGGTGTTGATCCACCAGATTACAGGATTAAGTATGCATGGACCTGACACTTAGCAGTTTTATCCAGGGAATCCCTCGGATCGTTCCCTGGCACAGAGCATCAAGGAAACTTACGATGAAGTTGAAAAAGGAAAGTGATGCCACAAGGTATCCTCTATAGAAGATGGCGTAGCATGCCTCACTTTCCAACTCATAGCTGGCAATATCATAAGAAAGATCCACCCCACACAGGTCACCAGGTTCATGGTGGACCTCGTATGAAAATGTGTGGAGGGCATGCAGATGAATTGGGCAAGTTACCTCATCAATGAACTGGAGAAATACTATCGCGAAGCTCAATATTTGGAATATGAATTCCAATTTAGATAGATGATGGTATTGATCGCATTTGTTTCTTGGAAAATGCCTGAAGGAGCCACCTTTTTAGAGATAGAACCATCAGATCCATTGGCCACTAGTTTTTCCACTGTGTGGTACACCAATGACATGAAAAAGTAGTGGTAGTCCAATGTTGTGTTTCATGCATATTATCATAAATTGAAGGTTTCCATCGAGTCATTTCCGTGCATGATGCCATGCACCCTACACCAGTATAGACCAATAGAAAAGTTATGTACAGATCCACATTTCATCTATATCACTGAAAGTAGAGATGAGAACAGGGAAGAGTTAAAATCGTACTACCAGCTAACAAATGAAGACATGGAGCAGATCACCAAGGAATGGTCGGAGAATTTCCTTGTACCCATTGTTGATGCAGAACTCTCTGAAACTGACACCATAGGAAGCCCCATGGTCACCCGAGCTTAGCATGTTAGGCAATCCAATGGGACAAAGAAGAAGAAGAAGCAGGAATATGTCCAGGATATAGAGACCTATGAGGAGGAAAATACATCTGAAGAAAATGGATCTGGCTCGCTAGGAGGAGGAGGATACCAAGAAGATGGACAAGGAGGAGGGGATGAGCAAGGAAGAGGAGAAGCTACACCACTGAAATATCCCCCTACTGAAACAGTAACACCGTAGAAGAGGAAGGTTTCTCCTATGAAACCTTCAGCAAGAAAGAAGACATGCGCCAGTAATCCCCAGTTAGAGGCCATGCTCATGGAAGACGACATCAATTTGGACTGCGGAGCTATGGAGGATGCTTTCGAGGATATGTTGTAGAGATATGGAGCAAATTGGGAGGATCTATATGGAAGGATCGAGAAGGAAATGAAGGAAGTACAACAAGATATTTGTTTGGTCTACGCAGTACCTACTATGCCTTCCTCGTCACAGATTGTAGAATTGGGGGATGAACCAGCCCAATTGAGAAGACTTGCAAATGTGACAGAGTCCTGACTTCATAAAATCTAGGAAGAAAAGGAGAAGGCTATAGAAGCCTTGAAACAAGAGAAATATTAATTTTTAGAACAATTATGAGTAGCGCGGTATAGTGTGGCCACCTATGAAAGTGAGAGAATAATTTCAGACGATGCTCCAGGAGGAAAAAGCGCATCTACAGAGAGAAAAGGAAACATTTCTCACAGAACAAGCCGTAGTCAAAGAAATATTGATTAAATCATGTCACTCTGTGTTAGGCTTGGCAGAGGAGGAACAAGAATTGGTCAAGGCTCTATTGAAACTTGTTGAGAACATACAACATCTTCAAGCAAGGATAACAAAGTTGGAGGTCCAAGCAATACCAAGAACCCCACAAGAAGTATGTGACCAGAGGGAGGAAGATGTTAAGAACACAGTAGCAAGGATTAGATCCCTCGCCTTAGAGTGCAAACAACTGAGAAATAGAAGCATGCAAACATATGAATGCCTCATAGAAGATCCTAAGCTAAGGAAATGGGAAGCACATTTACAGAAGGCACAACAACAGGCCTTCTCTATGCAGGTACAGATGATGCTACTCACTAAAGTTGAAAGAATGAAGAGATATCATGAACAAAGTGCAGTTCAAAAATAGATCACTGCCCTATATGGAAGGGTAATGGAGGTCACGCAAAAGCTACAACCTGTGAAAGATGAAGCCTGCAAGGTGTTCAAAGAAATTAATGGTCAGGGCTCACAATTGGAACAAATTGTTGCAATAGTAGAACAGTGCCTGGAAGGGCTTGTTACAGAGTAGATGATCCAGGAGCTCACTAAGTAGGAGGCTCAAGCGAAAAAGCAAGTTGAGGCAGCTCAAGTTAATATTAAGGCCTTCAAAGCAGCGTTTCCCAAACCTGAGTGAATCGGGACGAGTCACAGGTGAGTGTTGGGGGCATGTTGTCCCTCAACCAATTTTTGAGGAAACCTTGGTCAGGTTTGGACCACTTTTTGGACTTCAACACATTTTTTGAGAAAGGAGTGCCCAGGCGGAGCTAATATCGTGGATATCACTGATTTTGCAGGCTATGTGGACTTAGTAAAGGGTCTCTAGGGTTTTTTTAGTGGGTTATGGGATGTTGGCCCATGGCGTTTACCCATGATTAGGACTTATTATAAGGGATTGTAAAATTATAAATAAGTAAGAATGTATGGTATAAGTAGTGAAGTCTTGGTAGCTAAGTGAAAGTAGTTTTGAGTTGCTTTGTGCAACAAAATGTATATGTGTTAAGGTTGTGTGCTCGCTAGAGAAGTTGGCTCTATGCCTTGACCTAGTTTTGGAAGGAGGATCTAGTGCTCAGTGGGAAGATATCTTGTTTAGGGAAAATATCAGCTCGGTGGCTTGGTGCACAGGAGAAAATGAATGTAAGATATTGAAGAATAATAAAGAAGACAAAGTAGTTGGTGGAAGTAGCCCCACACTGGGGTGAACTACGTATATATTGTGTCTTTGGTTTTCTTTGTGCTTAGTTGTTTATTTTATGAATCTTCTAAGTTCTTAAGATTATTATGCATCATAGATAGATCTGTTGATGCTTAGTGCTTTAATTGTGTTAAAGATAAATGAATTCTAGATCTAACCTAATGATATGTGCTAAGTCGTTGAAATGCTTACTCTTTATTGTTATTGGGCCGATCTCTATTAGGGTATGTTTTTCAATGTTATTTAAGATAATAAACTAATGCATCTCACCTTTTAAGTGTTAATAGAATACTCTGTGAAGTTTTATTATCAAGTATTTGTGTTCCATATTGGTTACAGACACATGCGTCCTGTAACCCCCCTTGCTTCTACCGGGTGAGACTTCACCTGCTCTGTAGGTGTTGTGAAAGGGCCAATAGTTAGGGTTTTATTGGTGCATTGTTAAGTGTTGAACACTGGGTCTTCCCCTATGCCAACACCAAGTTTTTTCTCCATGCTAATTTGTGTTGTGTTCTTTGTAAGACCCAAAAATTGTAAGTGTTGAAACTAGAAAAAACTCTTCGCACTCAAGTATTTACAGTAAATTACTTCACTTTGAAATATTTGGATAGAAAAGAAGTTGAATCGAGTTATGTTGTTGTAGGGAAAATGTCGCCTCGAAGACTAAAAATGTGTCATTTTCCAAAGACACTGAAGGGAAGGAATGAGTAGGTAGGAGAAGCTACCAGCTCACTTTCCAAGGCATTATAATTTTCTCCCAGGATGGAATCGGTGATCAATATGTCTCAAAACAAGTCGGCCAACCCACCTCTGCTCTACAAGGACACAGACACAAGAAATACATCCAAGTTCCTTCTTCCTGCCTAGCTCAATTTATATAATAATATCCACCATGATGACTTTCCCGAGTTCACACCACACAGTGACCCGAAAGTAAGGGTATTAGATGACCAGGTATTTCAAAACATAAAATTTTCTATATTGTACATCGTAGCATCCAAAACCTTGGTTTTTCCTTGTATAGAAACCTTGGAGTGGATTATTCACCATACTTGTAACACCCTTGTTTCCCCCATCTTGTAAATATAACTAAAACTTCTCATTAAAAGATCGTGGCAGACTGAATATGTGTGAATGTTGGATTTGGCGAACCTTTTTGTTATAAAAGGTAATGTATGTATTTATGCTATTAATTAAAAATGTATAGTGTTTCATAAGTGATGAAGGGGGTTTTCCAAGGTAGATCATGATTCTATGAGAGATATGGTGAGGGGAACCAACAATGGTTAACATGACCCCCAAAAGAACAATACCTTAGTGGATTTAAATTATTTAGTCCAAAAACAATCCTCTAACCCAAAATTAAATTACTAGTCATGCTCGCAGTTGGGAATCCCTCCTCAAGAGTTAATGAGGAGATGGGCAGGGTACCCATATGAAAGACTTCCTGACCTGACCATGAACTGGGAATTCAAACCCACTTAATATTGTTGAGGAAGGCAAGAAAATAAAGGAATTCATGGGAAGAGGGACTGGGGGGAGATGAGTCGAGAGATCATTCTTCCTGAAGGAGAAGAGTGTGTGCAACTTTAAGGTTCTAAAGAGAAATGAAAACAAGATTGATCTAGGTGCAAGAAGTTGTTGGAATTGTTTTTAGTCCAAGCCGATAAACGGGGTTGCAAGAAGATGCGTGACTGAGGAAGGACTCATTACAGGACCCCTTTCTTGGTGAAAATAAAAAAATTTCTAAGTTCGTGTGTGAGGAGGAGAGCAAACTTTGTCCCTGACCGTTGTTGAACAAGAAGGAAGAGTATCTCTTAGAGCATCATGATACAGCTAGGGGGCGTCCAACGGTAAATCCATGCATGAGTGGTTGTGCCTATGGTTGGGTGGAAACAGACACCCCTCTCAACAGTTGCTTCATGATATGCTTTTCCTAATAAGTATTTCTTATAATCTATGTATTAGAATTCATATGGTGGTTGAATGTATGTGTTCATGATTAAATCTTATAGTGTTTGATTAATCATTATAAATGCTTATTGTTTTTCTGTGAGCCCTTGTATTTGCATCATTTCTATTTTGCTCTGCTTAGTAGTAGGAGAAATATTATACATGGCTTTACATATGAGGTTGAGAATAGGTTTACGGTTCCTACATTGGTTGAAAATTCCTTGAGGGAATTTTCCCAAGGATTGGTCTCACAAGGTAAGAGTTAGAGAAGAATTCATTGGAATGTTTTAGTCTCGTTAATCCCTCGAAAGGTACCTTTCCCTGATTCGGATTGTTTTCAACATAAAATGAGAGCGGAGATATAATCTTGGCCCTTGGTTATGGAAGGAAGCAAATATCAAGGAAGAAAAGTTGAAATGCGAACTGCGCAGAAGACACAGTGAATGTTACAAGGTAGAAGTGAGGAAAAGAGCAGAAAAGACGGAGAAAATCCCAAGAAAGAAAGTTGTTCAACAAGGAGATCAAGGATGACAAGTCAACAAAGAAGAAGGATCATGGAAAACTCAACAAGCGGAAAAATCCACCGTTAGATGCTTTGGAGCACCACATGAGAAGGAAGGAAAGACAGGCTGGTGAAGCCCTGAAAATGCAGGTCAAGTTGACCTAGGGTTTTAGACACCTAGGGTTTTGGTATATGGGATTTTGACACCTAGGTTTTGGCCTAAGGATATCGGTGAGCTATTGTAATGTATAAATAGAGGTCAAGAGGACCTAGGTTGGGATTTTGTTGTTGTTTTTTTCATTGTCAATAGTATTGATATAGTTTATTCTTGATGAGAGTAATTATTATCCTACGGGAGAGACTGTTGAGTAAAGAGCCTTCTAGTATTGTAAGATATTTAGCTGGGTGCGAAGATCAAGTCCTGTAGCTGGGTGCGTAGGAAGGGGAGAGATAGAGAGAAGAGAGAATATTTGTTGGTTAAGAGCGCAGATCAAAACTGTATGCTTTCATCTTAATATATCACAAAGCATAGTTATGTGGATGTAGCTCTAGAGAGAGGGTGAACCATGTATATTTTTCTTGTGTGTGTGATTGATGTTGTGTCATTTTGCCTTGATATACTATTATTGCATTGTTGTGGTAGATTTGAAAGATGTATGGAGTAGATATAAGTTGATAAATGATATAGGCATGTTGTACTTTTCTAGTATTGGAACCATTTGATATTTCCCTTGGTTGTAGACATTTTTGTCCTCCAAACCCCCGATAGCTTCTTCAGGTGAGACTGCATCTACTTCATAGGTGTAGCTGAAAGGGCCAGTAGTTGGGGCTTGTTGGTGCCCTCTTGGAGCCGAACCCTGGGTATACCCCTATGTCAACAAATGGTTCTGTTACCAGGACAAGAATCTTTGTGAGGGAATGTCAAGGTGGTTCCCATCAAAGACAGAGATTCAAAAGTGGATAGAGGATAAGGAAAAGGACTTCGTTGAAGCCCAGAACAAGAACCCTAATCTTAGCATAGAGGATTGGTTGGAGAGACATATTTTTACTGATATACACAAGATATTCTTTAGAGGAATCCATTAGGAACTATACGAGTGGTTAGCTAGGCGAGCAGATACCCAGTTTGAGGTTAGACCTAGACATCCTATAGTTTGGATGTCAACGATGATCGAGAAGGTCAAGAGAGTTGATAACGTTGTGTCAAGAGAAGTGGATCACTGTTTCGATAGCACCATTGGGGGCTACATCACCGAGTTTATTGTTGATAGAGTAGACTCATACAACTAGGCCGAGAGATATGTTTTCAAGGGACCCAGAGGAAAATTTTCACATTTTCTGAAGTTGAGAATCAAGATGCTATTGCATGAAAATAACATCCTGAAGATATAGTAGAATGATCGGATTTGGAGAAGCTAATATTCAAGAATTCGAACAGACACAATGACACAGAGGCTGGACATACGCGCAGTGGGAGAGTGTTCATAGAAGTTCATCTTGCGTACCTATTCAAGTATAACTATGGAGATGAGGGTTTCTACAGTGGAGAAGAGGAAGACCTGACGGATGAAGATCATTTAGAACCCGCTAGGGGAGAGGAAGAGGAAGCTAAAGAAATTTGCTAGGATGAGCCAGAAACCTCAGGAACTACATAGAATATTGAAGTAAGTACTATTAAGACTCCTATTGGTTCAGCAGAATTAAGCAATCATAGTTACCAGACCATTCAGAGTACTATTAATAGTAGTCCACCACATACTAGGACAAGAAACCTAGGAATATCTATGTCGGATGAGATGAGACATCCTATCTTTAGGGGACATGGATTTGAAGATACTGATCATCACTGGATCCTATGTGAAGCCATATGGAATATTAAAAATGTGCTCAATGAAGCTTTCAAAAGAACCCAGTTTAGCACTACCCTAAGCGACCGCGCACTGAGCTGATACATGAAGATTTTCCAATGACTTGCACAACCTAAGCCATTGAATGAGATCAAGAATGCATTGATTGAAAAGTTCAAGAAACCCAAATCAGAGTCACAATGTATTACATAGTTGAAAGAGATCAAGAAGAAGGTATTCGAACCTATTTGGGAGTTCAATCAAAGATTCAAGACCTTAACAGGCCGATTGACTTTTCAGATCCTAGATGAGTAGAACATGGAATGGTTCATTGCTACCCTCTTCCCACTCATCATATTTCCTCTGATGCAACAGAAGATTTCTTTGCGGGCTCAGGTGTTGGATATCGCCCTGAAGTTAGAATCAGCCCATATGGGAGAATCTATCTCAGGTATGAGTCGAATCTTGAGTCAACTGACTAGTTTGTCGTTGTCAGTCGAAGATATGAAGAGAGAAAAGGGAAAAGATAAAAGAGAAGACATATGGTGTGTCATATGCAGATTAGAGGGCCATGAAAAGGAACACTATCCCCTATTCCATGAATACTTTGCCTTTGGAGCTCCAATTCCTTTGAAGCAAGTCACCTTACCTTGGTGCGAGGTATGCTGAAATAGACATCATCCTAGTGAGTGCTATTACATGCAAAAATATGTTCAGACACCCAAAAATTTGTATTGCACATTCTGTAAGTCTATGGGACATGATGATAGGGATTGTAGGGCTTATGATCTCATGGATGAAAGGTCAAGAGATATATACAAGATTCAAGGCGAAGTACAGCAAGAAGGAAACACTACGCAGTATAACTGCCCTGGGAGAGGAAACTTCAATCCTCTCGGTGGATTCAAAGGAAGAGGATGAGGAGGAGGAATGGGTTGAGGCCAAGGATAGATATTTGTTATAACTATGCACAGCTAGGACACTTGGCAAGGGACTGTCAAAACCTTTGCACTACTTGCAGCTACTGCAACTCCTTCAAGCATGTTATTGAAGAATGTCCAGCATTTTGACTCAACTTCATAAGAAACGAGGACCCCAACAGAACCCATAGATACAATTGATCAAAACTTAACCTCATGGAGAATATCCTAGAGTGGTTTTTATTACTAGAGGAGGCATTGTTAAAGGAGATGATAGAATTACCCAAGGGAAGACTACAAAAGATTCAGGAATTAGGAAAGCTACAGATTAGACCCAAACCTTTGATGCAAAGAAAGAAAGACAAATATTTGAGGAAGCAAAAAAATATTTCAAAGGAGACCAAGGTTCTTCATCAAAGACAAGACCAGAAGTAAGAGAGTATGGAATGCCTCAGGCATTTGATCAGTCTGCTTTGCCAAGAGAAGGAAAAGAGGTAAGCAAGCTCATGGAATTTCTATATACTTGTGTTAAGTTGATTCAGGATGAGAGTGTTTTCCAAGAACTACAAATTTAATCAGACAATATGAGCTAGGAAATATAGACCCCTTACTAAATAGGGTATTACATCAAATCGGTAAGAAAAGAAGTACAAATAAGGAATTACATTTGAATGCTCAAATAGGTGAATATGATATAGACTATGTGGTCATCGACTTAGAGTCGAAGGTCAATGTCATGACAAAGAAAACTCGGGCACTAATGGGAAAACCTTGGATGATATATTCCTCTATTAGGCTCAGGATGGCTAATCAACAGGATGTGAGCCATTTTGGTAGACTAGAACATGTCCCTGTGGACATTGATGGAGTAAGAACATTTGTCGATTTTGAGGTAATTGAGATAATATATGACAACTCCCCTTACCCTGTGCTATTAGGAATTGATTGGGCCTTCAATAATTCCACTCTGGTTGATTTGAAGAAGAGACGTATGAATTTTGAAAGAGATGGACTTAGGGTCATTGCATCCTTAGATCCAGATGAAGGTATGCGATACACAGAACCTATCATAGAAGAAGACCATGCATATGAACTGGAAAACATATACAAGACAACCAGACATAACAACCAGACAACAGGATTACATTAATCCTACAGCCGACGGGAACCTAAGTTGGTGAAGTGATAGCGCATGTTCATCAAACTCATAAGAAGCACTGGAGAATTGGCAAAATAAAATGTATGAAGTATCTACAAGGAGATCTGCTAGACAAACCAAAGAAGTTTGTTGGATCAACACAACATTAAGTAACTTACCCACCTTTGATGGTCTAAGTCCTTCAGAAACCTTTTTGTCAGAATTTGAATAAAGTGTACCAATGCAACAAATATTTTTGGTGATGGATGAGGCCTAGAAACAAACCCCATCAAGATGGTGGGGGGCACAAAAAAGTAACTTTACAGATTGGGTACAGTGTCATACCTTGATGACAGCGTGGTCCTTAGCACAAGTAGAAGTCTGTGAAGTTCGATAGACAGGTCGAAGTTGCCCAAAGGACCATGTGTGAAGCTGTGAGGAAGCCTGGAGAAATGTTCCTCAAGAACAATGGGTACACAAATTCATCAAAATAATTGACACGACACCTATAAACCAGTACCTTCAAGCAGAGCTGCACCTCATCACTACAGATTGGAAAGGTATGACTCAAAATTTTGTAACCACCTTCTTATTTGAAATTCAATATCCTTCAGTAGATCAAGCACTACAGATTGCCAGATAAAAAGTATTTGAGGAGTCCTCTAGCCTCCCTTTGGAGCAAGACGAGGACAAATGGACTGCGCCTCTATAAAAAATGCAAGGCTATTAGAACATCAATGTTGATGAAGATGATGATCCAAGAAAGGTGAACATTACAGAAACAAAAGGCCAAAGAGATGTGGAAGGACCAAGAGTTGAGTTACCATTCATTAGACACCCAATCAATCTTAATAAGGTCAATATTGGAACAAAATAGACATCGAAGCTTGTAAATGTTGGGGATTATTGGGATGTTGCCACTATTGACAAGATTACAGAATTACTGCATGAATATCAGGACTTATTTCCCACAAAGTTCACTGATATGAAGGGAATTAAAGGGCCTATGGGAGAGATGAGGATCCCTTTTAAGCCTAATGCAAGGCTAGTCAAACATAGACCTTATATATTGAACCCTAAATATAAGAAAAAAGTGAAGATTGAGCTCGAAAGAATGTTGGAAGTAGAGATTTTAGAACTTGTCGAAGAGTCAGAATGGATTAGCCATATGGTGGTGCAAGACAAGAATATAGGAGAGATAATTATATGCATAGATATCAAGAAGCTAAAGAATGCTTGTTTACATGACCCCTTCCCTACACCATTCACTAATGAAGTGTTAGACAATGTGGGAGGCTAGGAAGTATATTCTTTTACAGACAGATTTTCAGGATACCATCAGATCTGGATTGCCAAGAAAGATCACCATAAGACCACATTTTCAACAGAATGGGGATCTTATCAGTATACAGTGATGCCATTTGGATTCAATAATTCCCTAGCCATATTTTCCAGAATGGTGGTCGAAGCATTCAAGGAATTTTTGCATAATTTTCTAGAAGCATATTTTGATGATTGGACTATTTTTAGTTTACTAAAAAATCATATTGAATGTCTAAGGATAATGTTGGATAAATGAAGGTAGTGTCAAATTGCCTCAAACCTAAATAATTGCATCTTCTTCTCACCATTTGGAATTTTGTTATGCCATATTGTATGCAAGCAGGGATTACTGGTTGATCCATCTAAAATTGCCATTATAGTTGATCTGCCACCCCCTACTTCAGTCAAACAACTGTGCACTGAGTTGGGACACACAGGATATTACAAGAAGTTCATTAAATGATATGCCCAGATTACAGCACCCATGGAGAAGATTTTGAAAAAATATTATCAATTCAGTTGGACAGAATAATGCCAGCAGAGCTTTGACACACTAAAACAAAAGCCGATCATTGCGCCCATTCTGGTTTTCCCAAATTGGAAAAAAGAGTTTCATGTACATGTCGATGCATATTCCATTGCTTGAGGAGAAGTGTTATCACAACCTGGTGAATGAGATATTGATCATCCATTATATTTTTCTAGCAAGAAGCTATCAACTGCAGAGGTCAACTACACCACCAGTGAGCAAGAAGGGTTAGCCATGGTGTATGCACTGCAGAAATTCCACCACTACTTGTTGGCGGGGCACTTTAAAATGTTTACTAATCACTCTGTGTTGAAATACCTAGTCAAAAAGCCATTGTTGGGGGGGATAATATGCAGATGGCTTCTTCTATTTCAAGAATATGACTTTGAGATCATAGTAATCCAGGAAGAATGAACAAAGACCCTGACCACTTGTCAAGGTTGGAACATGGCGAAGGGCCGACCAATTTGGAGGATGCATTGTTAGATGAAAAACTACTATCCATTAGAAATATTGATGACCAATTTTTAGAAATAGTCCAGTTCCTTTCAATAGGAATGGAATCTACTGAATATACAATTCCCCAAAATAAATAACTAGTAATGTGCGCGATAACTAGAAGAAACTTTTGCATACGATCTATGTTTTAGGCATATGATATCCCATTGGAAATATATCATCGAGGATATTCATTTTTTAGGCTCAATAATGTGTTCGGCTATCATCGAGAAGCTCGATCCTGAAAAACATTCATTTAGGCCCTCAAAAGGGCCCCGGAAGTTAAAACTTCTAAAAATAGTAAATTGACAGAAAATTGTTTTGAACTAGTTGGAATAGGTGGGTGGTCACTAATATCCACCTCGATCAATCCTCCCCCCTTAGGAAGAAATGGTATCCCTTGCATTCAGTTCCTAGGGGAGACGAAAATGTGTTTGCTGAATCTGAATCTTGGTGAGTTGCCTGCCTTGTTGGAGACGTCGAATTGTTCAGTTTGTGGGAGGCTATCATGACCATGTGGCTGCAAGGGTTGGAACTTTTTAACAAGACTGGATACATGACATTGTTTTGTGTAGAAGGAATCGTTACACTTTGCTACAATATTTTCAACCTGCTTCTGTTGGATAGCAGGTGCCTGGGCCGAGGCTGTAGTGGTTGCAGTATCCTTTCATTCACCTTTTGAATAGATTGTGAAGAAGTTGAATTTTGTAGTATGAGATACTACGTTGTGACACATTTTAGGTGGAACAGTATTCAAAACTACCTCTGGTATTTTTTAGAGACGACCCCCCAAAGTAACAATGAGACTATGGGGTCTAGACTCATAAATAACATGGTGCTTCCACATATATGATTGGCCCAAGAGAACATCACAGGCATCCAATGGGGAAACATCACACAATACCTCATCCTTGAAGGGCTGGATTATGTATGACAATCAACACTATTGGATGACACAGAGATCTCGTCCTTGGTGAAGCCACCCAATGTTGTATGGCTGAGGGTGTGGTGTTGTCAACAATCCCAAATTTTTGATGACCTCTACTGAGATGAGCTTCTTCTGGCTTCCTCTATCAACAATAAAATGAAGCGGAGCCCCCTTCAACCACATCTATGAATGAAAAAGTGCTCCCCCTCTTTAGTAATTTTTGTTTCTTCTAGTTGAATTGTTGTGGTCGCGACAATAGCAGTGGGGTTTGCATCAATGATCTGTCTTTTACCAGTATTTTTAGAATCAGATTCTGAATCAGGGTTTGTCTCCTTGTCCTTGATCTCGGCCACCAATGACTGTTTTGAGAAACATTCATCGGTGTTGTGCCAGGGATTTTGTGGAAATCACACCATTTTCTGGTGTCCTTCTTTGTTTTCCCGTGACCCTTCTTTTCCTATGGCTTGGAATGATTTTCAGGAGACTTTTTATTAGGGTCGTCTTTGTCATACTTTGGTTGTTGTATATTTACAGAACTGAACTCCCATTTGTTTTGGTGCTTAAATTTCTACTCGATTTTAACAACATATCCATAAGCAGCACCGAGTGATGATATATCCAGAAAATCCATTTCAGTTTGGATGTATCTGTGTAGGGCCCCATGGTATTTCAAAACCAAATGTCATTCAGAGTCTTTGATACCTGATCCAGATTCTTTTCGGCACGTAATGAGAGCGAAGATATAATAAAGAAATGAACAGAGATATTGCAGATATTCAATAATATAACAGAAATGTATCAGAGATGCAACCATAAACATAGATATACAGTAATACACGATTTCTATTAATCA
>JZKD02S1731757.1:164876-179033 GCA_000966675.3 Picea glauca | reverse complement strand
AATGGCCCCGGAAGTGAAAACCTGCTAAAAATAGTAAATTGCCAAAATGGCCAGAAAATTGTTTTGAGCCATTTGGAAAAGGTGGGTGGCCCCCGATATCCACCTGGATCAATACCTATCTTGGTGTGCAAGTTATGGGAGGTATTGGTGAACTTCGGAACTTCTTGGCCCCTCTCTTGTTGCAATGTGGTACATCTCATGTATTGGTATTCATAGTTTCCAATAGGGTAATATTATTCCTTTACCGCATCCACAAAAAAATTCCAAGTGGGCTCGGCCCCATATATTCAAGACTCCTCTATGGGACTTTTCTCCCAGTAAGTTTCCCACCAATTTTTGACATGGGGGAGAGATTTAAGGAGTGCGAAGGTGATATTTTCCCTGTCGGAAAAATTATGAACAGAGAGATAACTTTCTAACAGATTTAACCATTTGTCTAGGGCATCCACATCTATCTGACCTTCAAATATGGGAATATCAAAAATAAATTGTACCTTGAAAGAAGAGTTTCTTAGAAAGTGGTTGTTTGATGAAGATGCGCATGTTTCTATTGGCAGGAGTTGAAGGATGTGGTAAAAATTCTCCATCATTTCGTCCCTCTGTCATGTGAGAGCTTGCTCAAGCAACAAATTGATAGGATCATCTTCTCCGTCACTTTTCTTTTCTTCTGCCATTGAGTTTTTCTTAGGTGTGCGGGGGCGATTTTAGTGGTATCAAAGTAGGTTGCTCTTGGTCGTTTTTCAAGAGAGACAAGCTCGTGACCCAACTTGCTATACTCGGACCTCATTGGGGACATGCACTGAAAAACAACCAAGAGAAACCTACTTTGATACCACTAATATGGATTATTTTCGGCACGAAATGATAGTGGAGATATAATAAATAAATGCATAGAGATATCACATATTAGTGGTATCAAAGTAGATTGCTCTTGGTCGTTTTTCAAGAGAGACAAGCTCGTGACCCAACTTGCTATACTCGGACCTCATTGGGGACATGCACTGAAAAACGACCAAGAGCAACCTACTTTGATACCACTAATATGGATTATTTTCGGCACGAAATGATAGTGGAGATATAATAAATAAATGCATAGAGATATCACATATTTCCAATAATATAATAGAAATGTATCAAATATGAAAACATTATCATAGATATACAATAACACATTATTTCTATTAATGAAATAAATGTACAGAGACTGTTAAAACACAAAGTGAAAGACTCACTAGAACGGTGGTGGCTTATCTCTGAGAAGAGATGTGACGGTTGTGCTCATTCGAAAGAAGATGATTATAATGAGGCTCTGAAGGAATTTTTACAATAAAAAGGAATTCCAAAAACCCTAGACATCCAAAAACGTAACACTAGGAGATGAAGAGCCAAAAGTCACATGGGCCCCATTTGGGTAAGTTAGTACATCAACTTCCCGGGGTCGTAACTTTTTCATACGATCTCTGTTTTAGGTGTATGATAGTCCATTGAAAAGGTATCATTGTGGAGATTCATTTTGCAGACTCAATCAGGCTTTTGACTATCATTGAGAAGCTGAATCCAAAAAAAACTTCATTTAGGCTCTCAAAATGGCCTTGGAAGTTAAAACTACTAAAAATAGTAAATTTCCAAAGTAGTCGGAAAATTGTTTTGAGCCAGTTGGAAGAGGTGGGTGGCCACTAATATCCACCTAGATCAATCCTCTCTCCTTAGGAAGAAATGGTCTCCATTGTGTTGAGTGCCCAGGGGAGAGGCAAAAGAGTTTGTTGAATCTGACTCTTGGTGAGTTGCTTACCTTGCTGGAGACATGGCGTTGCTCAGTTTGTGGGAAGCTATCACGAGCATGTGGCTAGAAGGGTTGGACCTTTTTAACAATATTGGATGCATGATATTATTTTTTGAAGAAGGAATATTTACACTTTTCTACAATATTGTTGACCCGCTTTTGTTCGATAGAAGGTGCTTGGGTCGAGGTTATAGTGGTTGTGGTATCATTTCGTTCACCTTTTGAACAGATTGTGAAGAAGATGAATTTTGCAGTATGAGATACTACCTTGCGACACTTTTTAGGTGGAACAATAGTCGGAACTACCTCTGGTATTCTGTAGATATGAGCCCCCAAAGTAACAATGACACTACAGGGTTGAGACTCATAAATAGCATGGTGCTTCCACATATATGGGGTTCCCAAGAGAACATCACAGACATCCAATGGACAAACATAACATAATACCTCATCCTTGAAGGGCTGGATTCCATATGACAATCGACACTGCTAGCTGACACAGAGATCTCGTCATTGGCAAAGCCACCCAATTTTGTATGGTTGCGAGTGTGGTGTTGTCGACAATCCCAACTGTTTGATGACCTCTACTAAGATGAGGTCCTTCTGGCCTCCTCTATCAACAATAAAATGCAGCAGAGTCCCATTCACCCACATCTGTGAATGAAAAAGGTGCTCCCCCTCTTTAGGATTTGATGTTTCTTTTGGTTGAATTGTTATGGTCATGAAAATAGAAGTGGGGCCTGCATTGATGATCTGTCTTTTACTAGTATTTTCAGAATCAGATTCGGAATCGGAATTCATCTCCTTATCTATGATCTTGACCACCAATGACTATTTTGAGTGACATTAATCGGTGTTGTGCAAGGAGCTTCTGTGGAAATTGCACCATTTTTCGGTGTCCTTATTTGTCTTCCCATGAACCTTATTTTCCTATGGCTAGGACTGATTTTCAAGAGACTGTTTGTTAGGGTCATCTTTGTCATACTTTGGTTTTTTTGGATTTGTAGACCCGAACTCCCGTTTTTTCAGGTGCTTAAATTTATGCTCGATTTTAACAGCATATCGATAAGCAGCACTGACTGATGAGATATCCAGAAAATCCATTTCATCTTGGATGTATCTATGTAGGGCCCCATGATATTTCAAACCCAAATGTCATTCAGATTCTTTGATACTCAGCTTGGTGCACAAGGTATGTAAGGTATTGGTGAACTCTGGAATTGCTTGGCCCCTCTCTTTCCTCAATGTGGTCCATCTCATGTATTGGTCTTCATAGTTTCCAACGAGGTAATAATGTTCCTTTACCGCTTACACAGAAAAATCCCAAGTGGGCTCGGCCCCATATATTCCAAACTCATCTATGGAAATTTTCTACCTGTAAGTTTCCCACCAATGTTTGACATGGGGTAGATATTTAAGGAGTGCGAAGGTGATATTTTCCCTGTCGGAAAAATAATGAATAGAGAAATAACCTTCTAACAAATTTAACCATTTGTCTAGGGCATCTGCATCTATCTGACCTTCAAATACGGGACTATCGAAATTAACCTGTAACTTGAAAGGAGAGGTTCTTCCAAAATGGTTGTTTGATGAATATGCGCCTATTTCTGTCGGTAGGAATTGAAGGATATGGGAAAAATTATCCATCATTTTTTCCCTCTATCGCGTGATAGCTTGCTCAAGCAACATAATGATAGGATCATCTGCTCTGTCGCTTTTCTTTTCTTCCACCATTGAGGTTTTATTGGGTGTGTGGGACAAATTTTCCTCAAGAGATACAAGCTTGAGACCCAAATTTCTATACTCGGACCTCGTCGAGGACATGCACTGGAAAATGACCAAGAGCGGCCTGCTCTGATACCACTAATCCAGATTATTTTCTGCACGAAATGAGAGCAGAGATATAATAAAGAAATGCATAGAGATATCACATATTTCCAACAATATAAAAAAAATGTATCAAAGATACAACGATGAACACAGATATACAATAATACACGATTTCTATTAATGAAAGAAATGTACAAAGACTGTAAAAATATAGAGTGAAAGACTCGCTAGAATGGTGGCATCTTATCTCTGAGAAGATATGTGACAGTTGCGCTCATTCACAAGAAGATGATTACAATGACGCTCTGAAGGAATTTAACAACAAACAAGAATGCCAAAAACCCTAGACATCAAAAAACCTAACCCTAGGAGATGAAGCGCCAAAAGCCATGTGGGTCACGTTTGGATAAGTTAGTACATCAACTTCTCGGGGTTGTAACTTTTGCATACAATCTTCATTTTAGGTGTATGATAGCCCGTTGGAAAGGTATCATCGAGGAGATTCATTTTGTGGGATAAATAATGACTTTGGATATCATTGTGAAGCTCGATCCTGAAAAATATTCAGTTAGGCCCTCAAAATGGCCCCGGAGGTTAAAACTGCTAAAAATAGTAAATTTCCAAAATTGTTAGAAAATTGTTTTGAGCCAGTTGTAATAGGTGGGTGGCCACCAATATCCACTTGGATCACTCCTACCTCCTTAGTAATAAATGGTCTCCATTGTGTTGAGTTCCCGGGGGAGAGGAAAAAGCGTTTGTTGAATATAAATCTTGGTGAGTTGCTTGCCTTGTTGGAGACATCAGGCTGCTCGATTTGTGGGAGGCTATCACGAGCATGTGGATGGAAGGGTTGGACCTTTTTAACGATTCTAGATACATGAAATTATTTTGTGAATAAGGAATCTTTACACTTTGCTAGAATCTTTTTGACCCACTTCTATTGGATAGAAGGTGCTTGGGTCGAGGCTGTAGTGGTTGCGGTATCCTTTCATTCACCTTTTGAACAAATTGTGAAGAAGATGAATTTTGTAGTATGATATACTACCTTGCGACACTTTTTAGGTGGAACGGTATTCGGAACTACCTCTGGTATTCTGTAGAAACAACCCCCCAAAGTAATAATGACACTATGTGGTAAAGACTCATAAATAGCATGGCGCTTCCATATATATGGTTGGCCCAAGAGCACATCATAGGCATCAAGTGGGGAAAAATCACATAATACCTCATCCTTGAAGGGTTGGATGTCGTATGACAATCGACACTACTGGTTGACATGGATATCTCATCCTTGGTGAAGCCACCCGATGCTGTATAGTTGCGGGTGTGGTGTTGTCGACAATCCAAACTATATGACGACCTCTATTGAGACGATCTTCTGCTGTCTTCTGCTATCAACAACAAAATGCAGCAAAGTCCCCTTCACCCACATCTGTGAATGAAAAAGGTGTTCCCCCTCTTCAGTATTTTTTTTTCTTCTGGTTGAATTGTTGCGGTCGCGACTATAATAGTGGGGTCTGCATCGATGATATGTCTTTTACTAGTACTTTCAGAATCAGATTCTGAATCAAGGTTCGACTCATTGTATTTGATCTCGAACACCAATGATTGTATTGAGCGACATTTATCAGTGTTGTGCCAGGTGATTTTGTGGAAATCACACCATTTTCTGGTGTGCTTCTTTGTCTTCCCATGACCCTTCTTCTCCAATGGATTAGATTAATTTTCAAGAGGGCCATATTTGTCATACTTTGGTTGTTGTGTATTTACAGACCTAAAATCCTATTTGTTCTGGTGCTTAAATTTCTGCTCGATTTTAATAGCATATCCATAGGCAACACCGAGTGATGATATATATAGAAAATCCATTTCAGTTTGGATGTATTTGTGTAGGGCCCCATGATATTTCAGAACCAAATGTTGTTCGGAGTCTTTGATACCCAGCTTCGTGTCCAAGGTATGGAAGGTATTGGTAAACTCCAGAACTGATTCACCCCTCTCTTGCCACAATGTGGTCCATCTCATGTATTGGTCTTCATAGTTTCCAACACAATAATATTGTTCCTTTACCGCATCCACAAAACAATCCCAAGTGGGCTCGGCCCCATATATTCCAGAATCCTCTATGGAACTTTTCTCCCAGTAAGTTTCCGACCAATGTTTGACATGGGGGAGATATTTAAGGAGTGCAAAGGTCATATTTTCCCTGTCGAAAAAATTATGAACAAAGAAATAACTTTCTAACATATTTAACAATTTGTGTAGGGCATCTGCATCTATCTCACCTTCAAATACAGGAATATGAAAATTAACCTGTACCTTGAAAGGAGAGGTTCTTCCAAAGTGGATGTTTGATGAAGATGTGGATGTTTCTATCGGCAGGCGTTGAAGGATGTGGGAAAAATTCTCCATCATTTCATCCCTCTGTCACGTGAGAGCTTTCTCAAGCAACAAATTGATAAGATCATCTGCTAAGTCGCTTTTCTTTTCTTCCATTGAGGGATTATTGGGTGTGTGGGAGTGATTGTCCTCAAGAGAGACAACCTTGAGACCCAACTTTCTATACTCAGACCTCGTCAGGGACATGCATTGAAAAATGACCAAGAGTAGCTTGCTCTGATACCACTGATCCAGATTATTTTCAACACGAAATGAGAGAAGAGATATAATAAAGAAATGCACAGAGATATCACATATTTACAATAATATAATAGAAATTTATCATATATGCAACCATAAGAACAGATGTACAATGATACACGATTTCTATTAATGAAATAAATGTACAGAGACTGTTAAAATGCAGAGTGAAAGACTTGCTAGAATGGTGACGTCTTATCTCTGAGAAGAGATGTGACGGTTGCGCTCATTTGCAAGAAAATGATTATAATGAGGATTTGAAGGAATTTTTAAAATAAATAGGAAAGCCAAAAACCCTAGACATCCAAAAACCTAACCCTAGGAGATGAAGTGCCAAAAGTCATGTGGGCCGTGTTTGGGTAAGTTAGTACATCAATTTCCTAGGGTCGTAACTTTTGCATACAATCTTTGTTTTAGGCATATGATAGCCTGTTTGAAAGGTATCATAGAGGAGATTCATTTTGGGGGCTCAATCATGATTTTAGTTGTCTTTGAGAATCTCGATCCCTAAAAACCTTCATTTAGGCCCTCAAAATGGCCCTGGAAGTTAAAACTGCTAAAAATAGTAAATTTCCAAAATTGTCGAAAAATTGTTTTGAGCTAGTTGGAAGAGGTGGGTGGCCACCAATATCCACTTGGATGAATCCTCCCTCCTTAGGAAGTAATGGTATCCATTTTTTTGAGTTCCCGGGGGAGAGGAAAAAACATTTTTTGAATCGAATCTTGGTGAGTTGCTTGCCTTGCTGGAAACGTGGCACTACTCATTTTGTGGGAAGCTATCATGAGCATTTGGTTGGAAGGGTTGGACCTTTTTAATGAGTCTAGATACATGATATTATTTTGTGTAGAAGGAATCTTTACACTTTGCTACAATCTTGTCGAACCACTTATGTTGGATAGAAGGTGCTTGGGTCGAGGCTGTAGTGGTTGCGATATTCTTTTGTTCACCTTTTGAAGAGATTGTGAAAAAGCTAAATTTTACAGTATGAGATACTACCTTGTAACACTTTTTAGGTGGAACAGTACTTGGAACTACCTCTTGTATTTTGTAGAGATGACCCCCCAAAGTAACAATGATACTACGAGGTCACGACTCATAAATAGTATGGCGCTTCCACATATATGGGGTGCCCAAGAGAACATCATAGACATCTAGTGAGGAAATATCACATAATACCTCATCCTTGAAGGGTTGAATGCCATATGACAATTGACACTACTGGTTGACATGGAAATCCCATCCTTGGCGAAGCCACACAATGTTGTGTGGTTGTGGGTGTGGTGTTGTCGACAATCCCAACTATTTCACAACCTCTGTTGAGATGAGGTTCTTTTGGCTTCCACTATAAAAAATAAAATGTAGCGGAGTCCCCTTAACCCATATTTGTGAATGAAAAAGGTGCTCCCCCTCTTCATAATTTTTTGTTTCTTCTGGTTGAATTGTTGTAGTCGTGAAAATAGCAGTGGGGTCTACGTCGATGATCTGTCTTTTACCAGTATTTTTAGAATCAGATTCAGAATCAAGGTTCGGCTCCTTGTATTTGATCTCGACCACCAATGAATATTTTGAGCAACATTCATCGATGTTGTGCTAGGGTATTTTGTGGAAATCACACCATTTTCCGATGTCCTTGCTTGTCTTCCCGTGACCCTTCTTTTCCTGTGGCTTGGAATGATTTTTGAGAGACTGTTTGTTAGGGTAATCTTTTTCATACTTTGGTTGTTGCGGATTTGCAGACCCAAACTCCCATTTGTTCGAGTGCTTAAATTTCTGCTCGATTTTAACATCATATCGATAAGTAACACCGAGTGATGAGATATCTAGAAAATCAATTTCAACTTGGATGTATCTGTCTAGGGCCCCACAGTATTTCAGAACCAAATGTTGTTCAGAGTCTTTGATACCCATCTTGGTGCGCAAGGTATGGAACGTATTGGTGAACTCCGAAACTACTTGGCCCTTCTCTTGCTGCAATGTGGTCCATCTCATGTATTGGTCTTCATAGTTTCAAATAGGTTAATATTGTTCCTTTATCGTATCCACAAAAAAATCCCAAGTGGGTTGGGCCCAATATATTCCAGACTCCTCTGTGGAACTTTTCTCCCAGTAATTTTCCCACCAATTTTTGACATGGGGTAGAGATTTAAGGAGTGCGAAGGTGATACTTTCCCTATTGGAAAAACTATGAACAGAGAAATAACCTTCTAACAGATTTAACCATTTTTCTAGGGCATCCACATCTATCTAACCTTCAAATACAGGAATATCAAAATTAACTTGAACCTTGAAAGGAGAGGTGTTTCCAAAGTGTTTGTTTGATGAATATGCACCTATTGTTATTGGCAGGTGTTGAAGGATGTGGGAAAAATTCTCCATAATTTCGTCCCTCTATCGCGTGAGAGCTTTCTCAAGCAACAGATTGATAGGATCGTCTTCTCCATTTCTTTTCTTTTCTTCCGCCATTGAGGGTTTCTTGGGTGTGTGGGAGAGATTGTCCTCAAGAGAGACAAGATTGAGAACCAACTTTATATACTCAAACCTCATCGGGGACATGCACTAAAAAACGACCAAGAGCAGCTTTCTCTGATACCACTGATTCAGATTATTTTCGGCACGAAATGAGAGCAGAGCTATAATAAATAAATGGATAGAGATATCATAGATTTCCAATAATATAACATAAATGTATTAGAGATGAAACCATAAACACAAATATATATTAATATAGGATTTCTATTAATGAAATAAATGTACAGAGACTGTAAAAATACAAAGTCAAAGAATCGCTATAATGGTGGCGGCTTATCTCTGAGAAGAGATGTGACGGTTGCGCTCATTCACAAGAAGATTATTACAATGAGGCTCTGAAGACATTTTTACATAAACAGGAATTCCAAAAACCCTAGCCATCCAAAAACCTAACCCTAGGAGATGAAGCACCAAAAGTCATGTGGGCCCTGCTTGGGTAAGTTAGTACATCAACTTCTCGGGGTCATAACTTTTGCATACGATCTTCGTTTTAGGCGTATGATAGCCCATTGGAAAGGTATCATCGAGGAGATTCATTTTTGGGGCTCAATAATGCCTTTAGATATAATTGAGAATATATATCCTGAAAAACCTTTATTTAGTCCCTCAAAATGGCCCCGGAAGTTAAAACTGCTAAAAATAGTAAATTGCCAAAATTGTCAGAAAATAGTTTTGAGCCAGTTGGAAGAGGTGGGCAGCCACCGATATCCACATAGATCATTCCCTGTTTTAGAATTTAATCAATGTGAATGGAAGGTTGTCCCTTCAAACGATTAGTCTGTTTGACTGAGGACTCATGTCCACGACCCTAACCCAATAATGGATAAAAGTAGAGCATACAGCCTCAAGGATTTTCATAGAATCCATATGATTGGGACCTTGGAACCCTTCACTAGGTCCAAAAGGAGAAAATATTTTATAGCTTCAGAACTCTTGGAGTTTTGAGCTCCAGGATGTGATTACTTTACAACCCTCGAAAACAACTAAAGGAAACCTGTTAGTGTTGTTACCGATGAGTTTGACCAACATCTAGCGGTTCCCTTAATCATGATCGTAGGATATATCCCACCGTTAAACCCTAACCCACTTACCGATCATGAAGTAACGCAATTCGTATATCCGAGGATACTCGGGAGCTTCCCTAACTGTTGGATCTACATTGTGGTCAGTCCATCATTGACCACTTCGAGAGAACAAAGGTGTCATAGCAAAAAAACTATTGAATGAAAGAGTTTTGAGTTAATGTAAGTTGTGGATCTAAGAGTCCATTTAGAACCCCTCTGAACTTTTCGATCAACCAATGGGAGGATTTGTGCATATCACTTCGGCGAAGTCCTACTCCGAGAGAAAAGGAGTGTTAATAGGGTAGAACTCTTGAACGCCAAAATCATGAAGTGAAGAAGACCATACATCTAGGGATGCTTCAAGATCTTCCATGGTCATTGGATCTATGTTGCGATCAGTCTGACGTTTACCGCTCCAAGAGAAAGGGGATGGTAAGCGAGCGGAACCCCCAAACGTCAAACTCGCAAAGTGAAAAGAGTCGTAGATCTGAGGATGCTAAGGGACCATTCCTAGCCATTGGATATAGACCATGTTTAGCCCGCCGCTGACCACTCTAGGAGAAAAGAGGAATTTACATAGCAGATTCCCCGAATGTTGAAGTTACAAAGTAACAGATGCTGCATATCTATGGATCTATGTGGACACATCTTGACCATGTGATATAAGGAGCATTGGAAGGTTTTCAATCCAGAGTGATGTGGCATGGTGAAGTCACTTAGGGTGGCGTGGAGCCACGTTCAACATGCCATGTGTCACCTTGATTCATTCTTTTCATAGACCTTATGTTCCCATTATAAAATGACAATTTTCACCCATTGATGGGGTTATGTGCCATCTATGCCTTGTCATGTGTCACTCCCCATGGAACATATTTTCTTGGTCTATTTGCAGGTGGAGAACTTGGGACCCACTTGTCCTTGCTTCTACATTTAATACGCCATCACGTGTAAGGGTGGAGCCTTCGAGAGTCCGAGTCTTCAGAACTTTGGAGGTTTAGGGTGTAGTATCATAGATAATCTGAAAGGATCGAAGGCCAAAGACATGTGGAAATATTTCTGGGTCCTTCAGGAGTTCAGGATTCTGGGACTCTGGACGATATGTGCATAGAAAGAAAAAGGAGCATTCAGGGTTGAAGCACCGAACGTCAAATTCTCGTGAACATGTACGTTAAACGAGGATGAAGTCCCATCGGTGGATTTAACAGTGGATGTGATCTAGATTTTATGAGCATAATGAAATGACTACAGATTATTACCATATGATTAACATGGAATAATAGAGATACAGTAAAACTGGTTTTCTATTCAGTAAGGAAATAAGTTGAAACTGTAAAATGCAGTGGAAAACAAGCTTGTTGGAATGGTGGTGGCTTATCTCTGAGAAGAGATGTGACGGTTGTGCTCATTCACAAGAAGATGATTAAAATGAGGCTCTCAAGGACTTTTTACATTAAACAAGAGTTTCAAAAACCCTAAACATCCAAAAACCTAACCCTAGGAGATGAAGCGCCAAATGTCAGGTGGTCCCCGTTTGGGTAAGTCAATACATCAACTTCTCGGGGTCGTAACTTTTGCGTACAATCTCTGTTTTAGGCATATGATAGACCATTGGAAAGATATATCTGGGGAATACAATAGTTTCACTACAACATACCCAAAAAAATGTCATTTAGGTCCTCAAAATGGCTCTGGAATTTCAGGACCCGAAATACTGCTAAAAATAGTAAATTATCAAAATTGCGAGAAAGTTCTATTGAGCCAGTTGGAAAAAGTGGGTGGCCATCGATATCCACCTTGATCAATCCTCCATCCTCAGGAATCATTGGTATCCATTGTGTTTATTTCCCCCATCATATGAGGAAATTTCTATTGAATTTGGCCCCGGGTGAGCCACTTGCCTTGGTGCAGGAGTTGCCCTGCTTTGACTACTCGATAAAACTGGATCCTTTCTTGTCAAGTGCCCTTGATCTGTGTGTCCACAATCTGATCATTGGATTCTTGTTGTATGCAGTTGGGGTTGATCTCTATTGGTGTCAGTTGTTCTACTAGATTTGAGATGTCCAATAATGGTGGGAAATAAGGCCAAAGGAGGTCCATGTTGAACATTGGGTGCAAGCCAAGGAATGGAGGAATGTTGAGCACAAAAGAATTATCCCCCACAGCCTTGGTGATGGTGTATGACCAATAACAGAGTGGGAAAATATTTTGATGGGGTCTTGTAAGGCGTTCTTTCTGCAAGTGCAACCAAACTTTGTCGCCCACCTGAAACTTATGTGGAACCTGATGTTGATCATGGTGTTGCTTGTACTTGTGATTGGACTTATTTAGGATATCTTGAACCTGTTGGCATATGTGTTGGATCCTCTCAATGAACCCGGTGGCTTTGTTAGCCTCAGTTAGAGCAGGAGAGGATTCGGTTGAGGTGACCGCAAGGGGAAGTGAAACATCTATGGGACCCAATGGTTGGAATCCCAACCCCACCTGAAAGGGATTGTGGTTGGCAAAGCTATGCAGGGCTCTTTTGTAGCCATGTTGGACATAGGGAAGACTCTCATCCCATGTGTGAGGGTTCTTGGAATTATACATGCACAGGATATGCACGATC
Source organism: Picea glauca (assembly GCA_000966675.3). Classification (NCBI taxonomy): domain Eukaryota; kingdom Viridiplantae; phylum Streptophyta; class Pinopsida; order Pinales; family Pinaceae; genus Picea; species Picea glauca. The sequence goes on along the minus strand of JZKD02S1731757.1, from coordinate 166,581 downwards.
ATTTGATTTATGACCTTGGTTTGGCCATCTGTCTGGGAGTGGAAGTCCATGGATTTGGTGAGCTTGGTATCCAGCAGTGACTAGAGGCTCGACCAGAATGTGATGAGAAATCGACTGTGCCAATATGATACAATGGTTTGTGGGATTCCAAAATGTTCCCAGACCGATTCAAAGAATATCTTGGTAGTGGATTCTGCTGTGATGCTCTTCTTGTAGGAAACTAGAATCACCATCTTAGAAAAACAATCATCAATCAAAAAAACAAATTCATTTCCCCACTTGGTGGACAGGAGGCCCAACCTGTATTCCATTGATATGGATTCCCTTCGCCTGTTAGGAGTAGGAAGAGGGGTGTAAAGTCCCTGTTTCTTACTGGTTGGTTTGGCAATAGCACATGCAGTGCAAGACCTGATATACTTGCTGACCTCCTGTCGAATTTTTGTCCAGTAGAAATATTTTTGTAGCATTGCCACTGTCTTTTTTACGCCGAAGTGTCCTACCACCTAGCTATAGTGGGCTTCCTAGATCAACTTCACTGGATCACTTTATGGAACACATATATGGCCCAGTCGACACAACAACCCATTCTGAAGATGGAAATTATTGACAATTGCCTCTGCACCCAACATTTGGTAGGTGGTGGCGAAGTCCGGGTCTATCTCATAGAGTTGGGGCCATCCAGTGGTCTCATGGACGCAACAGTCTAGCACGGTGGTGAGTGTCGCGACTGGTGGTCTACTGAGGAAATCAGCGTCGTCACTGGTGCTTCTTTCTTTATACTTGATGTTGAGGTGGAATTGCTGCAAGTATGTGGGCCACTTTTGATGGCGGTCATTATGCAATTTTCCTTGTGTCTGCATGAACTGCAGTGGATTATGATCAATGTGGATGACTTTCTCCCTCCCAAGAATGTAATGTCTCCATTGGTGGTAGGATTGCACAATGGAGTAAATTTCTTTGTCATAAGTAGGGTACTTATGGACAACATCTGATAGTGTCACACTACAATAGGACACGGGGTGGTTGTGCTGCATGAGAATGACACCCACAGCATAGTTTGAAGCATCAGTCTTAATCTCAAAGGGTTGTTGTAGGTCTAGTAGTGAAACTATTAGGGCTGAACACAAGCGCTGCTTCAAATCATTGAACGCTTGATGTTGGGGCCAGCCCCACTCAAATTTCACCTTACCACCACCCCTGGTTATTTGGCTGAGAACCCATGCAATATAGAAAAATCCCAACACAAACCTATGGTAGAAATTTTCAAGGTCCAAGAATCTCTGAAGCTTAGTGAGTGTGGTTGGGGCTGGCTAGTCACGGATGACTTGGATCTTGGTTGGATCGACATGTACACCATGTCGAACAATGATGTACCATAGGTAATGGACCCTGTCCATGTTGAAGGAGCATTTTTTCAAGTTGGCATATAGCTTGTGCTACTACAAGGTGTGTAGAACCTGCTGAATATGTTGCAAGTGCTCAACCCAGTCTTGTTGTAAATGAGAATGACACCCAGATATGGTCAGAGGATATTGTCCATCATCCTCATGAAAGTGGTTGGAGAATTTTTCAGACCAAAGGGCATGACCAACCATTCAAAAATCCCTTCCTTTGACTTGAAGGCACTCTTCCATACATCAGTATATTCTATCGGGACCTGGTGGTAGTTGTTGGTCACTATAATTGCTTAATTAATTTTAAACAA
>JZKD02S1731757.1:128780-164866 GCA_000966675.3 Picea glauca | reverse complement strand
ATTCTCTGCTAGCCTCACAAAATCATCACACAAGATTGATAAAAAGAATTATAAATTTCATTCAATAACTAAGACAGAGTCAGTAGTGTTTCAGCAAAGCGGAATTCATTAAAACGGTGTTTCAGCAAACAACAGTTAAACAAAACGTAAATAGAAATTACACTAACACACTTCTATCTAATGGGTGAATCTTGTGATGAAGGTGGGCCCTCCCTTCTCACAAGATTCCCCTGAATGAAAATCTAGAGAAGGATACTCAAAGCAGTTTTATATTCATCTGTCGAAATATCACATTACAAATTGAAGGAATAAAATATGTCCCACTTCTCTGGAGTTGCTTCAATGTATCAAAACTTGGATATCCCGAATGGTGATTTCCCCTCAATTTAAAGAGGAAATCCCTTCGATACAATCATTACAAAGAATATCTTAATCATATCCTAATCGGATCTTCTTTCTAAATCAGTCATAGGATGTCCTTTTCTTACGCAACCGATTGCTGTTACAGGAGATGAACGAGGTATTGTTGTTACGGATGGTGTAACAGCTCCTTCTCATCGCTGCTGATGTTGTTTCAGCATCACAATTCACGGGCTGTTTCAGCCACGTGAATTGCACTCTTGACTGTGTCGACCTTGAATACTAACTGCAACGGCTTGTGTTTCAGCATCTACAATTCTAAACTGTGTAACAGCTCCGTGTTTTAGCATCTGCATCCTCGAACTGTGTAGCAGCTCCGTGTTTCGGCATATGCGACCTCGGACTGTGTGGAAGCCCCGTGTTTTGGCATATGCGACCTTGGACTGTGTAGCAGCTCCGTGTTTCAGCATCAGTTCAGCAACAACGATCTTGGATAGTTATGTGTTTCAGCACAGGCCTCAAATGCTAATCTGCAGTTATGGACACTTATGCACTTCTAATCAATAGTTCAGTACGAGAGTAATGTAAAATATCATGCAAAACAAATTAAACGTATAGTAATGAGAAAGGACGTTATATACCTTGGAATGATCAGATGAAGTGATAATATGAGTCTAAATACAGGTGATCAAGGCTATAATAATGGCAAAAAGTATGGGCAAAAAGGGTACATTGTGTGGTCCTAACAGTAGCCAAACTTCAGATCAATCTTACTGAAGTATTTGGCCCCCATGACTTGATCGAGGAGGTCGTCGATTCAAGGAATCGGGTACCAGTTTCTGGCTGTGATTTTATTCAGAGCTAGATAATCAATGCAAAGTCATCAGGTTCCATCTTTCTTTTGTACCAGCATATTGGGCTCCCACAAGGTGATGATTTGGGACGGATGTGCCCCTTGTGGAGCAATTCTTGGATCTATCACTTGATATCCTCATTCTCTAATAGAGAATGGTGATAGACTAGCCCATTGGGTAGTGGTGCGTCAGGGGTCAAATCGATGGGGTGCTTGACCTGACAGTGCACAGGTACCCGGGTAGGTGAGGATAAGATATCTGAGTATTCTTCCATGACCTTATCTACTTGCTTATTCTGTGTGGAGAGGTCGATTGTTGAGACCCTGGATGTGGCTGTGATTTTTCTCTCATTCTGAGAGAGAATCACAAAGAAGAAAAACTTCCTCGTCTGAGAGATGACCTTCCTACATTACTTAGCAGAGATCAAGGAAATAGCACTAAGTGGGATAGCCTCAGGTATCCTGTACAATTTCCTGTTCAAAGTAATAATAACACTATGAGGCCTAGACCCATATACAGCATGACATTTCCATAAATAAGGTTGGCCCAAAAGAACATCACAAAATTTGAGAGGAGAAACATCACACAATACCTCATCTTTGAAGGGCTTGATGTCATACAATAGTTTACACTATTAGCTGACGCAGAGATCGCTTCCTTGGTGGAGCAATCCAATGGTGTAGGGTTGTGGGTGCAGCATTGTCGGCAGGGCCAGCCACTTGACGAACTCTGTTGAGATGAGGTTCCTCTAGCTACCACTATCAATGATGACGTGCAGTGAGGTTCCTCTTACCCACATTTGTGAATGGAAGAGGCGTCGGCCTCCTTCTGGCTCATCTGGTTCACCATTCTAGAGCTTGGTGGTAGCAACAGTGGCACTGGGTTCTACATCAATGATCCATCTTCCCCTTTCTAGTTCTGACTCAGAGTCAGAACCCACATCTAATTCACAGGATTTCACTTGGGCCACCATTGCCTTCTTTCAACGGTAGTCAGCAGTGTTATGCCAAGGGCTCTTATGGAAGTCGCACCACTTTCCAATATATTTCTTTGTCTTTTCGGTGTCCTTCTTTGATTGCGGCTTGGAACGGTTTTCCTCATACTTTCCATATTTTATATTTCCTTTGTTCTGTGGGTTGGGGCTTCCCTTTCGTAAATTTTGTTGTGAGGGGTTCCCCGACCCAAATTGTCGCGTCTTTTCTTTGAGATTCTGCTCAATTTTGATGGCATATAGGTAGGTCGCACCCAATGATGAAATGTCCAAAAATTCCATTTTGTTCTGGATGTATCTATGAAGAGCACTGCGATACTTGAGCACCAGATGTTGCTCCGAACTTTTGATACCTAGCTTGGTGCGCAAGGTATGGAAGATATTTGTGAAATCTCGCATTGCTTGGACTCTTTCTTTCCATAGTGTTGTCCATTTGCTATACAAGTTGTCATAAATTCTGACAGGGTAGTATTGTTCCTTAATAGAATCCCTGAAGGATTCCGAGGTGGCCATGACTGTAAATAATGAGGGTTCCTCTGTTTCCTTTTTCTCACAAAAAATTTCCCACCAATCTTTGACATGGGGAACGGCTTTGAGGAGCGCGAAAGTAATCTTTTCTATATTCGAAAAGTTATGGATAGAAAAATACCCTTCTACTAGATTCAACCACTTGTCTACAGCATCTACATCTATCTGACCTTCAAATATAGGAATACCAAAGTTTATTTGTACCTTTAAGGGGGTGGTGCCTCTGCTCAAAGAAGATGTGTCGCCTGTTGGTAGTCGTCGAAGGATTTGCGCAAAATTATCCATCATATCATTCCTCTGTTGCATGAGGGATTCCTCAATAAATATTTTGAAAGGATCTCCTATCCCATCATCTTTATTTTCTCCTTGCATGAGAGGTCGCTTGGGTGTGCAAGATATTTTTTGCTCAAGAGAAATAAGCTCGAGACCTAACTCTTTGTACTCCGACCTCATTGGGGACATGCATTAAGATGACAAGGAGCAGGTTGTTTTGATACCAGTGATCTGGATTTTATGAGTAGAATGAAATGACTACATATTATTTCCATATTCTTAACACAAAATAACAGAGATACAGTAAAATTGGTTTTCTATTCAATAAGGAAATAAGCTGAAACTGTAACAGCGGAAAACAAGCTTGCTAGAATGGTGGCGGCTTATCTCTGAGAAGAGATGTGATATTTGCGCTCATTCCCAAGAAGATGATTACAATGAGGCCCTCAAGGCCTTTTTACAATAAACAAAAGTTTCAAAAACCCTAAACATCCAAAAACCTAACCCTAGGAGATGAAGCACCAAAAGTCATGTGGGCCCCATTTGGGTAAGTCAGTACATCAACTTCCTGGTGTCGTAACTTTTGCATAAAATATTTTTTTTAGGCATATGATATCCCATTGGAAATATATATCCAAGTAATACAACATTTGCACCGCAAAATACCCCAAAAAATGTCGTTTTAGGGCCTCAACGGCTCCGGAAGTTCAGGACCCAAAAAACTGCTAAAAATAGTAAATTATCAAAATTGTGAGAAAGTTGTTTTGAGCCAGCTGGAAAAGGTGGGTGGCCACTGATATCCACATGGCTTAGGATATATTTCCACCATAGACTTAGGAATGTTGGGAACTCTAGGACTTCGAGAAACTTGGGATGGTACGAATGAGACGGACCTACTTGGCTGCCACATGGCCCTGGGCATAACTCACAATCCATAGTTCGGGTTCAAGCAGGGTAACATTGGTTAGATAGACCTTTATGAGTAAATAAGGATATAATCTGATTAAGGGAAGTTAAATTTTTATTCCACATCCCTAAAAAGGGTACTTAGGGGTCGGGTATGTTACAAATTGGTATCAGAGAAGGCAACAACACTTGGCCTGCTTGGGCTCATGAAAGAGTCGCATAAAAATATTATTAGATAGCTTTTAAGGGGTAATAACCTATCTTTCCCCATTCATAAGAAACTTATATAAACCATTTTTGAAGAGAGGAATGAAACTTTTTGTTGTTTTTATATGTTTTGAAAAATAAGAACTATGTGTTGTTCATAAACTAGTAGATAATTAACTAATAAAAAATGTTTTATCATCACTCAAGTAGTCAATGGACAACAATAAAACTACAGCGTAAAGGATGGTGACACGCCATGAATTGGGGGAAATCCCCCACAACAGAGAAGAGGAATATAATGAGAGGAGGGCAGTGGATGCCCCTCCATATTTGGCTAAAACCGTAAGAAGCCTCATGGAATAATTAAAGAGTTTTAAGGATGACAATGAAAGGCCGATAAAAGAGAAGTAAAAGAAAACTAAAATTAACACAGTACTACTATAAATCTTATCATATATACAAAGGCAGTTTCAACATGCACCAACAGCTAGTCATGTGGATAGACACCATACAAAGAAAACTCAAAGTCCACCTGAGATACGAAAGCATGGCCCTGAAAGTCACCACACAAGGAGGATAACCTCAAAGAAGGCCCAACATGGAACCAAAGACACTCAATGGAAGAATCCTCTAGTGAGGAAACTAAAAAATCCAAGGGGTCTTCTAGTAGTAAAACTAATTCACATTCCTAGAGGAGAATAAAGAAGAGGAAACATTCCAAGAGCCACAACCCTGAAGAGTTCAAGAAATAAAAACCACCCACTTTCAATGGAAAACTTAATAAGGGGGGAGGATCAGAATTTTGGTTTCTTCGCTTGAAGAAGTACTTCAGAGTCCATGAATACTCTGAAAACATAAAGGTTTGAATAGCCATTTTTAACTTGAATGGAAAGGCCTCCATTTGGTGGGAGGACCCTAGGAATATGAAAGGAATCCATGAGAAGGACTTGTCATGGAAACAATTTGAGAAATAATTCAAGAAGTACCTATCAAAAAAATAATTTGATGGGAGGACCAAGGATTCCTATGAACTCAAGCCGGGACATCTCACAATAGATGAATATATCAACAAATTTCTTGATCTTATAAGGTAGGTGCCCTACATAAAGGATGAAAAGGTAAAGATGCAATGATTCATTAGTGGATTGCCTCGATCCTTCTAGGACAAAACTGAATTTCATGAACCCAAGACCCTAGAAGGAAAGATATTGCTATGAGAAATTCAAGAATAAGACAAAACCTCGTGAGGAATGGAAGAAGAAAAGTAATTTGGGATTCAATAATAAGGGCTTTAAACCTTCAAGATTTAAGAACCATGGGAAAATTTCTAAGCTAATCCTCCCTACTAAAAATATATATCAATAGAAATTCCCATCTCACAGTGGTAATAAACCCTTTGGAGAAGCCTCGGGTAAGATTGATAACACGAAGAGAGAACCCTTAAAATGTTGGTTTTGTGGAGAAGAACATCTACTGAGGGAATTTCCACATAGGAAACAGAACAATAGTAGGGTATACAACATCCAGGATGCTACCATATTCAATGATGTGGCTAGGAGCATGCCACAAATTTATGCATCCTTGGATAATAGACAAGTTGACCACCAAGATTTAATGGCGGAGATGGAAGGTATGATTTCCAACCATATAATTTCCATTTTAATTGACCCTGGTTCTAATCTGAGTTATGTTGCCCCTCAAACTATAGAGAAATGTAAATTTCATCAATTAAAACATGTTAAATCATGGTTGGTACAATTAGCCACTGGAACCAAAAGAAAGGTAGCGAAGGTCATACCAGCATGCCAATTCATTATGAATGGATTACCCACCCAAGCAACCTTAAACATGCTCCCTTAGGATATTATGACCTGCTAATTGGCATGGACTAGCTAGTTTCCCATAAAACTAAGTTGGATTGTTAGAATAAAACTTTAGAGTGTGAAGATGAAGAAGGAAGAAAAATGAACCTACAAGGAATCCAAAAGCATGTCTCACTGAGACAGATATCAACCCTTCAAGTGAAGAAGTATTGTAGAAAAGGATGTCCTTTGTATGCAATACAAGTGTTGAACTTTGTTGAGAAAAAAAACCCAAGCCTAGAGGACCACCAAATACTAAGAGAGTATAAATATGTGTTTCCATAAAAGGTATCAGGTCTACCTCCAAGAAGGGATATTGAATTTTCAATAGAACCTGTACCAGGAGTGGTGTCGATGTCTAGAACACCCTATAGAATGAGTAAACCAAAGCTATTTGAGCTCAAACTACAGCTAAAGGAGATATTGGACAAAGGCTACATTTGGCCTATTATGTCCCCATGGGGAGAACCATCCTTGTTTGTTAAAAATAAGGATGGCACACTCAGGTTATGCATAGACTATAGAAAAATTAATAATATGACCATTAAGAATAAGTATCCCTTGCCTAGGATCGATGACTTGTTTGATGAGTTAATGGGTGCTACAATTTTATCCAAGATTGACTTGAGGTATGGATACCATCAAGTCCAAATTAAGGATGAAGACATCCACAAAACAACCTTTAGGACAATATATGGGCACTATGAATTTGTGGTCGTTCCATTTGGGCTTACCAATGCACCGAACACTTTTATTTGCTTAATGAATAATTTACTCAATAAGTTACTAGATATATTTGTGTTGGTTTTCTTTGATGATATCCTAATATATTCTAAGAATAGGGAAGAGAATGAATAACATCTTAGTATATTGCTTCAAGTGCTGAGAGAAAATCCTCTATATGCTAAGTTTAGTAAGTGGTATTTTTCCAAAAACAATTCCATTACTTAGGCCATGTTATTTCTGAAGAAGGAGTGGCAGTTGATCCTAACAAGATCAAATCCATTATGGATTGGACTACCCCAAAGGATGTATCTGATATCAAATCCATTATGGGCCTAGTAGCATACTATAGGAGGTTCATAAAGGGATTCTCCAATATCGGTTTCCCAATCAACTCCCTTCAGAAAAAGGGAGTTAAATTCATTTGGACATCAGAATATGAAGAGAGATTCCAAGATCTGAAATATTTTTTAACCAATGCACATGTGTTGAAGGTTGCAGACCCAAATAAGTACTTCCTTGTGTGTACAGATGCCTACAAGGAAGGGCTCGGAGGATTCCTTATGCAAGAATGACATGTGATTTGCTACGAATCCAAAAGATTAAATGAAAATGAAATCAATTATGTGACCCATAATTTGGAATTGGCTTCCATAGTACTGTTGAGCACTCAACACACCCTAAAACGCGTATGTCAATTTTTACTTTTTGGGTACCACTTGATCTTTTGCACTGCCTAATTCAACTTCATTGTGAAAAATGTTGCCTTTTCTTATCATATTGTTCCTAATTAAGTCTTTCAAACTTTGCTTGAATCTATGAAAACTAATGAATTAAAAAAGACTTAATTTTTAAATAAAGAATCAATAGCCAAAACATTTCACCTGATGCACAAAAATTCGGTATCGGAAGGAATTTAAAGATGAATGAAAATCACTCGAAAAAACTACAGTCATCGAGCATAGTTATTCATCGACATCAACAAAAGGAATCTTTCTTTCACGACAAGCATCACACAAAGATATCTCCCACAATTGATCCCCTTTGGCATCGGTGAAAGGAGAAAAGAGTAAATGTCAATGAAGAAAGAAATGATATAATCGATAGCCAATAACCGACGTGCTTATCGGAGAAGACCAAATCACAATGAACATTTGGATCATGGTAAATTTTTTCTCGATCGTTGATTCTGAAACATTTCGACATCAAGAGTTTTAAGGATGATAACCCAAAGGAAACTGTGCGGAAACATTTCGACACCTTTTCGGCATTGGCGATCCTAGTTTTAGTTTAAAAATGCACAACTTGAATAAAGTCCTGAGCCCGACCAATACTCAGGAGCTAAGTCATTGGTCTTGAATTCCATGTGTCCCGATCTAGTTGTTCCATGTCAGCACCATACGATGAAATTGATTGGCGTCGAAGGTATTTCACAGAAGAACATCGTCGGAACACCTGTAAAATATTGTCGACCCTTGATCCACCCACTCAGAAAATGACACAATGGGACGTTTTAGCGCTAGATACGTTTCGATCAGGAGCATTTAAGGGACTAATTATTTCCAAATATTGCATTAGTTGCTAATTCATGTGTGACTCAAAAGGACTGTTTGAATTTATCGATAGAACACATCACCCTCTGTGCCTCCGCCATCAACCCATGATGAATTAAATTGTATATATTTGGCAGTAGATTCGTTTGAATTTCACTCATCACCCGAATTAATTGGTTGATACGACTGGTAAGCTCTTCCTTGTTAAATCCTCTTGAGCCATTTTAAACAATATCATTCTATGCGCAAAGGAATTTCAAAGCATCCAGAGGAACGAGACGAGCAATTCAAAAGATTCTGAAACCCCCGTGAGTATCAAACTACACATTTTAGCAAGTGTTACAAGTATGCACCAGTATGGGTTTTTCATGCTTACACTTTATACATATATTCTACCCAGAGTTTCTCTATGCACAGTCTTTAAAGGATTTTATGTTTTGATTATAGGAAATATGCCTCCGAGTGCAAAGAGAGTCAGGTCAAAATCAACAAGGAAATGAAATATATTAGACTCCCCGAGTTTGGCACACCTGGTGAATCTATCGACCTGCACGACATAGTCAAATCGCATATCGAACAAGACTTAACATGGGACAAAGAACTAGAAAAGGTGACAAACCCAGTGCCAGGTCATTTGCGACAGTTTATGGAACACCCAATCAAATATCAGGCTATGTTGCAACAGTTAAGTGCCAGTCTAGTCAAGTATCGGGCACATGCGGTAGAGATAAGGAAGATTTACGCGGCCCCGATGGAACATCATAGATTTCCATATGCCAACACCTGCGAGGAGTTGTTCATCAAGTGATCGGAGTACAAGAAGAGTCACCCTTTTAAAGTGATATCTTGAGATGACTCTTAGACAAACTGATAGGAGAGAACGCCATGTGGAAAAAAAAATTTACTTATCCAAACTTTAGCTGCTATTTTTAGTTGATTTTATGTTATAAATAAGAGGACTGATCGATTAGTTAAGGGTCAATGGTTGTTGCAAGAAACTCTAAGTTTTTGTTTTGTTAAGAATTATTTTGGAGCTTCCTTTAATTGAGCAATCCTTCTGGACCAAAGACAAGTTGAATTTTTCATCAAATGCATGTATGATTGGATGTGGATAAGAACTATTTCCTATCGTGTCTCATGAATGGATATAGTAATGAGTAAGAGTTATTAAATCTATTGATAACTTATCTGATGCAATGTTTTACAATTCTTTCTTTAATGATAAAAATGAATCGTTGTGTTAATATGTGATAGATGATTAGAGTTGAGTGAATTATTTTACTTACCATTGTTTATCACATGCATGCTTTCTTTTGATAAGTTGTATCTCAGTCAGTAATTGGAACATTCACATGGTTAACGTATTAGTACTAGGCATGTGGTTGATGATCATTGTCTGCAAGCTCGAGTAAAGGGTTATCCATAGCTCAGCCTCTTCTTCAGTAGTTTAGTTTGTTCCCACGTTGTTATCTAGTTGGTTTTTACTAGATTCATCTTTTATCAGTCTTGCCTAAGACAATAACATAAAAAGGGAACGTTCGAACTAAAGGAGAGAAACCTTCACAAGAAAATGTAAAGTCCATCGATTATTTCGGCCGGATCGAAAGATCTAGAGAACCATTCCACCATTAAACATTGCAGAGTCTAATTTGGCCTCGGTGGCAGGTTTGGTTCATGTTGTTGAGTTAAATGGATTTAGGACCCATCAACAGAATTGGCACTAGAAGGAGGGCTTGAAGAATGAATGGTTGAATACATATTCCATATAATATTTCAAATATACTATAGATTCAAAACAAACCACATGCATGGCTAGTCATTCCCAAGACAACCCACACACATTGAGTACTCCATAAACAAGTAACTCACCCCTACCCGAGGAAGAATGCTTGTTCCCTGATATACCTTACACTCTTCCTCACAAGGAATTAAATCAATTTAGAAGGATCATGAGAGCATACACCCAACAGATTGGTGTGTTGTCCTTAGCTCTCAGACTTCCTCGAAGACAAAAAATAGGCAGACCAATGGTCAAAACCCCTGACCAGTTCTTTGTGCACACAGTAGAAGACCTACTGGATTTCGCAATCACCGAAATTGAATATCCTCTTAATCTAATCCCTCAAATGCCCACCGACAACGTCTCTGAGCCAGATGATTTTTCGGAAGAGGAAGAGTTTAACTCAGGATCCAAAGATATGGAATACAACAATGACCATGATGATGAAAAGGGAAACCCACCTCAGAAAAATCAACCTTGGTTGGTCAGAGACGCTTTGGCCATCCTAGGGTGATTCCATAACCTTCCCCGACATCCAGAGAAATTACTTCCTAAATTTGACCCTGAAACCTCAGGACTAACTGAGGATCATATCAAGAAATTCATACTGGCTATCAGACTAATGAACATGCAGCATGAAGATGTAGTTTTCAGGCTATTCCCCTACACTGTCGAGAATTCGGCTTCCACGTGGTATTTTAACTTACCAGTAGGATCCATAACTAGTTGGAAAAAGTTTCAGAAAGACTTTTTGGATAAATTTGCATAAGAAACTACTACGGGAGATTTGATTGTTGAGTTGTTCTTCACCACCATGAGTTGGAAGGAAAGGGTCAAAGACTTCAACCAAAGATTCACAACTATATTAGACAAATTCCATCTCGAAGCCAAACCTACTCAAGAGTTTCAAATCAAAGTATACGCTAATGCCCTCCCAGCTTTGATTTCCATGTTTGTGAAGAGGGATGCCAAACTAACCCTAGCTAATAATTTTGAAGAAGCCAAAATGATAGAGTTCCAAATGAAGGGATGTAAGGAAGTTCAGGTCACATTAGTTAATAAGGAGGTTCGACCTCCTCCCAGAAGAGGACTCTTGTTAACTAGACCCACAGGGAAACAAATAGAACAAGGTCATGAAAAGGGAAGTGGAGACATAAAATACCTACAATGCATGGTTAAGAAGTTATCAAATGAAATCATATACATGAAGAGAAGTGAAGGGGATGGAAACCAAGTCTAGAGGCCCTAAACGCCTTTCTTTAAAATAAATACCCCGTTCAAAGAAATTGAACCTCCCCTAGCCAACTTAAACATCGATATGGGAAACATAGCATCTGAATATTTCTATACTTATGACCAAGAAAACCACTCTGAAAGACACTACCCTCAATGGGTACATGCCATGAATTTGATGGCCAAACGATTTCTAGATGAAGTCTCCCTGACCGAAAAATCAAGCGATTTAGTCATAAATGTTGCTAATAAGGAAGAAATTGATCCACCAGAAGATACGACCATGCTGATATGGGATCCTAACCTAATTATTCCTTCTGGAGACCTATTTGATTCTCAAGAACCACCCACATAGGTCTCGGTGGTGCAAACACGAAGTAAAGGTCAACCCATCTCAAATGACCTTGCTACTACCCAAACTTTGGGAGGAAGACCAACTCTTGATCACCTGAAAGCACCTTTTTCTCCACGTAAGAACCTTATAAGTATCCATACCCGAGAATCACCCAAGCTTGATTACAACATAGTAGAATATCTGATGAAGTTGAAGGATAATATTTCAATCATGGACATATGTAAAATCCCTCAGCAAAAATAATTCCTACTACAAGATTTGAAATCAATAGAAAACCCTATGACCAACACTGACCCAGGAAGTAATCTAACCCCCACAGATGTAGGGAATAAAGAAACCGTGAACAGTTGCTCTGAAGATAATAAAGGAAGACATTTTGTTCCACTGTTCCTATTAATGTTTGAAGTCTTTAATAGAAACCTCCATAATTGTTTGGTCGATTCAAGAGCATCCTCGAATGTTATGCCTCTTTCTATTTGCAAAAAAATAAATGCAGTCCCTATCAAAAGTGACAAACATGTAATACAACTAAACAGAACCTAGGGCAAGGTCATGGGAGAACTCAAATATATAATGATCAGAATAGCGAAACATCCTAAGTTTGTGGAAGTTATTGACATCATTGTAGTAGATATCCCAAAAGCTTATGGACTATTATTAAGCCGAGATTGATCTGAGAAGTTAAAAAGATACTTTAGTATAGAATGGGCACAACTTTGTCTACCATTAAAGGGACACAAAAATATGATCAAAATTGACAGGGAAAGGTATCTGAAACATTCTTTTACTAATCTAGAAACCCTAAATGAACCCTCATCCACAGATTTCCTTATGCTATGCAATTATTCTTGTGATTCCTACTTTGGGAACCTCTCCCCTCTCTGATTTGATGTCCCTTTTACTCAAAACTCTAAAATGATTTTCCGAGAATAATTGTCGACAGCGGCGGAGGAAACCCTCTTTTGCCAAGAACTTGTGTTAGAGTTCATATAACCAACAGGAGGAAAAGAGGAAGGTGATAGGGAAGGGGAAGTTAATACATGTTGCCCGCAAGTTTCGACCATGTATTTTGATGGATCTAAATCGCAAGAAGGGTCAGGAGAAGGGTGTATCCTCATTAATCTGAAATACAAACAACATTTCCTGTCTTGTAGACTAGAATTCGAATGCATGAATAACACTGTCGAGTATGAAGCTCTAGTACAAGGGCTAAAGAAAGCCATAGACTTAAATGCCAAAGAATTGAAGGTTTTTAGAGATTCTGAAATCATTGTTATATAGATAAGGAACACTATACATTGAACCTCTCCGCATATGAATAATTACCAATAGGAAGCGCACAGGATAATAGATCATTTTGAAGCTTTCAACATTTCAGCGATTCCTAGAGCAAAGAACATTCTTATTGATTATCTGGCCACCACTGCCTCAAGGCTATCACCTCTAGAAGATTATGAAGCTTCTCGGTTTACTGTAGAACTGTTATATAAACCCTCGATGCCCAACAATATTTCTAATTGGAAGGCTTTTGAGGGATACGAACAGATTATAAACTTTATGACCAATCAGGACAATTTCAAAGATTTGGCCATTGACGATGAAGCATTCCTGGAATAGTCAACAGAAACCAACCTTCATATAGATCAATCGATCGAAAAATTAAAGTCCCACATGATACCAAAGGGGATAGCCAACTTAGAAAACCTTTTCGATCTAAAGGGAAAATTTTAAGGGTCAAAAAACGCGAAGACCGGTAGTTCCTGTCCTATGCATGAAACTATAAACCTTGGAACCCCGAAAAATCCAAAAAAAATACACCTTGGTTGTAATATCCCTAGGATGAACCCATTTGTAAATGTAAATGTAAATGTACTTAAGTTGGTGAGTTGTTTGATATCATGGTGTTTGCACCTCTCATGGCATAGTGCGCGCTTGTACTGCGCAGTAAAATGATGAAATATGCACATTCCTGGATACCGCGTGGAGTAGTTTAAGTACGCGTGATTTTGAGGCTAGGGAGCCTTTGTGTATATGTTGCATTTTATAGGTTGGTGAACCAGTTATTATAATCTAGGATTCTTATGTTTTGATTAGGCCAAAGAGCCTAGATGTTAAAGGCTAGTGCGCCTATTTTTGTAAATGTCTCATAATTAATATAAAATACATTGTTGCGCACAGACCATCCATGATGAAAGAGATGGGGGACTAAAATCCACTGGCTAGGGAAAGGGAGGGACCTAAAAGTTAAGGAAAAGGGATAAGCTAGGGAGATTAAGCCAAAAAGGAATATTATATTAATATTTATTTAAATCATAAAGTATGGATAATTATTTTATCTTCGGTTCTAAAATTGGGGACAAGTGGGCCAAAGTAGCTCCCAACATGACAAGTGTCAATTTGGGGACATGCATACATATTGTTGGGACTTAGTTCATTTTCCCATCTTTTCCATCATCTTTTTCCATCATTTTCTTCCCATCATTCCTTGGATCATTGAGTCATCTAGTCAATCATCCATGAGCCTACACACACCCATTGAGCTATCCTTTGTATATTCATGATTGTACCTGAACCTATATCCACGGAATTTTTGTGGTGGTGTATCTGGTTAGCTTGGGAGATGGACTGAAGAAGTGGGTTGTCAAGCCCATGGGATATTGAAGAGGTGGGTTGTCAGGCCCATGAGCAATTATTTGGGTGAGAGAATTGTTGGGGATTGATTTCCTGAAGGTGTTAAACTGAAACTACAGTGCTCTGAGACTTCATGTCCGGCCTGTTGTTGAAGCTCGGAAAGGAAGTGGGGTAGCTGAAGGAATGTTGAGAAGAGAAGGGGAACACTTTCTGGGTGGGATGGGCATGTGGGGAATGAGGGACTGTAGGTTGTTAGTTTGAGTTGGCACATGAGACAAAGTCTTTCCTGTTTTCTATGAGCCATTAGCCTGGTTAGGAATCCCTTTACCCTGGTGGAGTTTAGTCCCAGCTCGGGCGTGACTCACTGTTGAGAGTGATGAACAGTGTGGTCTAAGGCTGGGAGGCTCGTGGAAGGTTTGCACGTAGTTGGTGACATTCTTACCAAAATAAGTGTCAATTGTGTGATGAATTTACATGATGTATTGTTATTTACGTGAGTAATTTTATGGGTTATCATATGTGCAGTTATAACTATGTTTATTTTTATGGGTATTTCCTATATATGTTGCATGTATATTTTTACTGTTATTTCAGTGTGAATCCGTGTATTTACAGATGTATTTGTATGTTTACATTTTATATATAATGCTTCTGCAAGAGTTATGTGTGTGTATATTTTAATTGCATGCAGTCCTTCAAAGAAAAAATTATGTGGCATAGCTCAGTTGGATGTTGGGTATGTTACAATATGTTCCGCAAAGAGAACAATAAGAGTTCTCTGGCGTAGCGTGGCCCGACATGGATGGTCGGGGACATTGCAAATTGGTATCAGAGAATGAAAGAGTATTTTGGTGTAGCATGGCCTGGCCTGGGTGGTTGGGGATGTTATAACATGGTATCGGAGCTTTAGTTTTCAACACTGAGCCTGGATGGGCCGAGAAAGTTGAGTTGAAGTGAAATGGCACATAGGATTTTTTTCGAAGTGGCCAAATTTCAGTTTGTAGCGTGTCCATGGTAAAAATTAACAGCAACTGGGCGGAATTGGGGAAAAGCCCCAATTTTTGTTGTTAAATTCATGAGAAAATGGAGTTTGGCCAAGTGATGAGATATTCCTGATTTAATATATGTTCTAGCAAATTTGGATCTAGAATGGGTTGAATTTGAAGTTACAGTGAATCCATGACAGATGGAGCGAGTTTAGTGGTTAAAATTCTCAATTCGCGAATTGATTTTGGATAAATTCATTCCAAAAATGTCAACTTACAATGATTTTTTGTTTCATAGGTTGAACTGGTGTTATCAGGGTGAAATTGAACAAATTTCATGGTTGCAGAATGTCTATGGTAAATTGAGAAAAAAGTTAAGCAAAAGCCCCAATTTATGCAGCGAAATTCACAAGGAAATTGATGCACATAAAAATAAATGTGCACAAGTGGGTGCACTAAAAATGTATGATGCGCAGTGAAAATCTTGTGATAGGTAAAATTATACACTACATGGCAAGATATTGGTGTGCTGGTGCGCACACTAAATTTCAGTGCCGCACAGAAAAATGTTAGTGTGCGGGTGTGAGTGCTAAATTTCGGCACCGCGTGGAAAAAAGTTGGTGTACAGGACCGAGTGATAAATTTAGCATTGCGTGGTGTGCACACACATAATAATGATGTGTGTGGTGTGCACAGTGTTGGCAGAGCGCAGAGGAGTTGTTTGGGCGCGTGCAATGTGGGTATATGTGGTTGCATGAAAATTTAGTGAATGGTGGGTGCAAAGTATTGGTACATGGTGGGGAATACTAAACTTTGGCATGGTCCAGCACATCGAGTGAAATGTGCATAGAATATCAGCGCATGGTACAAAAACTATGCACGGTGGATATTGGCACATGGTACAAAAACTGCGCGCGGTAGATATTGGCACGACATAGAAGTAATGCATAGTGGTTATAGGTGCACATAACATGATTTACCTTGTGATGTTGTTGTGCATGATAAATATGGGTGTACAGGTTGAAAAATTGTGTGCACGAATTTGTTTGAAGGGTGAACAACAGTAGAAAGATAATGAATTTTTGCGATGTTTTATATCATTTGAATGTCATCTTTTTGCAGTGCATTTTTTAGGCCCTTAAGAGCATTTTTAGCAACGCAAAAACCACGAGAACAGAGTGTACCAAGGCACACTTTGGATTTGCATCTCAAATAAAAGAGCTCAGAGAGAGATTTCTAATGGTGTAAATTGTTCGTCAAACATGGCTTTTATGTGAAAGTTACAGCACAAAGAGTGAAGGGTAAAATTTATTACCCCACTAACTTCAAAGAGCCATAACTTTATGCTCCGGAATCAAATTGAGTCACAGGAGAAGTCAACGGAGATATATTGGGACATAGAAGACATTCCCATAGTTCAATTAAATTTTCGGGCATGTTAAAAATGCTTAATATGGAAAATAAGGTACCTGTAGAATATCGGTTACAATATGGTATATTGGCCTAGAAATTTAGTAGGTTGTAACTAGTAGCCAAGAACCTGGAAAAAGGTGACACTTGGAAAGAGTGTCCATAAGATGTATTTGAAGAAACCCAATTGATATCCTACTAAAATTACAAATGACTAGGTGCAAAACTTCATATTTACAGCACAGACTTGTGCCAAGTTGAAAATTGAACAGAAAAATTAATGGACAATTTTCAAATAGCCATAACGTTTTTCTCGAGACTCGGAATTGAGAATGGGAGTAGGCATTGGAAAGGTATTGGACAATAGAATATAAATATCCACTCATAAAATTAATCTGAGAATTCAAATTTCCAGGAAATCAGAAGAAAGAATTCTGATATATATTATTGAACCAAAATGGTTCATATTTTCATGAAATTGTTAAAACAATTAGCCTGACAAAGTTTTGTTGGTTGCACACTTTGCAGTGTTAAAAAAAACTAGATCAAATCAAGATCAACATAAATTCCATAGGAATGGAAGAGGCATGGGAGAATTACAGTCAATAATATGAGATTAGAGGGATGGATGTCCATTTGGGCATTGAAGGAACAAACTCCAATGGACATGGAGATGAAAGGAATGAAAACATGAATATGGCAGAGAGCATTAAAAATTTACAGAAGGATGTCCAAATCCATAAAGAGGATAATGAAAGGATTATGAGAGCCAAGGAGAAGCAGGATGACTTCAACATGAAGTTATTGCAGAGATTAAACAGAATAGAAAAGAAGCAGGATAAGAAGAGTGGCTCAAGAAAATATGGAAGTCAGAGGCCTCCTGATGAGAAAACAAGAGAAAGAAGTGTTAGTAGACATCACCACCACTCCCTGAGGCATTCCAATAAGAGAGCACACATCAAATTGATTCCATCCCCTGTCAGGAAGCATAAGGGTTCTAGAGTGGATTAGCTACGAGGAGAAATGAACAAAATCAAACCTCTTACATTTGATGGTGAGCACAAGAAGGATGAAGATGCAGAGACATGGTTGTTGGGCATGCGAAAGTATTTTCAATTTCATAATTATTCTTCTCGTGCAGAAGGTATAATTTCTATATATCAACTCAAGGTAAAGGAATCCATGTGGTGGGATCATCTTATGCAGGTGAAACACATTAAAGATAAAAGTGTAGGGAATTGAAGAAGTATTTTGAGAAGAAATACTTGACTAAGAGATATTATGGAAAGAAAATGAAATATTTCTTTGAACTCAAGCTTGGGAGTATTACAATAGATGAATATGAAAGAAGGTTTTTAGAACTGTTGAAGTATGTCTCTTTCACCAAGGATGAGACAGTTAAGATTCAAAGGTATTTGAGTGGATTGTCAGCATTCATAAGTGATAAAATATAGTATGATGATCCAAAGACATTGGAGGAGACCATAAGGAGAGCTAAATGCCTATATGATCAACAAAAATCAAGGCCAACTTTCCAAAAAGCTTGGGAAGAAAAAAATAAATTCAAGGTAGATCAAAGGAAGAAGGGATCTAAGCCATCATTCTTCATAAATAATCCACAGGGAAATCAAAATCCTAGAGAGCCTAGAACAATTGAAACTAGGGGTCAAAGGCCAAGGCATCCACCTATTCAATGTTGGGTTGTAAAGGAGATCACATGTCCAGAGATTGTCCTCACAGAGGTGAAAAAGAAAGAATTGTTCACAATGTACAACAAGCTAAAATAGTGGAAGACATGGGTAGAAATGTGCCAAGGATCTATGCAGCCCTAGACAACAAGAAAGTATAGTGTCGATCACATATGATTGAAGTGGAAGACATGATCAACAACCAAACCATTGCTATTTTGATTGAATCGGGAGCTAGTCATAGTTATATAGATCCTAAGATGGTGGAAAGTTTGTGTTTGCCAAGAAGAAAGCATGGGAAATCTTGGTTGGTGCAGCTAGCTACAAGAGCCAAAAGAAAATTTAATGATATCGTTAAGTCATGCCTTATGGACATGAATGGGATAAACACCGGGGAAGATTTGAACATATTGCCTTTAGGTTCCTATGACTGTCTAATTGCGATAGATTGGTTGGACCATCATCATGCCATCCCAGACTGTCATAACGAGGCCTTTACTTTCTTAGATAAGGAAGGGAACCTAAGGAGAGTGCATGGAATTCCCAGGGAAGTAACCATCAGAGAAATTTCAGCATTGTGGCTGATGAAATGTTACAGAAAAGGCCGTCAAATCTTTGCATCACATATGGAAGAGACACCTAAAGATAAGGTGCCAAAATTGGAAGATCATGCAGTTATAGAAGATTTTGAAAATGTGTTCAAGGAGGTACCAGGACTACCCCTAAAGAGAGATATTGGTTTCTCTATAAATTTAATGTTTGGAGCAGCTCCAGTGTCAAAGACTCCTTACAGAGTGAGTACACCAGAGTTGAAGGATTTCCAAATGCAGCTTGAAGAACTTTTGAAGATGGGGTATATACGCCCAAGTGTGTCACCTTGGGGTGCCCCAGTCTTGTTCGTGAACAAGAAAGATGGAACGTTAAGATTGTGCATTGATTTCAGATAGTTCAATAAAGAGATTGTTAAGAACAAGCATCATTTGCCAAGGATTGATGATCTTTTTAATCAATTGAAGGATGCAAATATATTTTCAAAGATAGATCTCAGGTCAGGATACCATCAAGTAAGGATTAAAGAGGAATATATCAGCAAGACCACCTTCAAGATAAGGTATGGTCATTATGAGTTCACAGTGGCACCATTTGGGTTGTCAAATGCACCAGTTGTTTTCATGTGCTTAATGAATGGTGTTTTTCAAGAATATTTAGACAAGTTTGTCATTGTATTTTTGGATGACATTCTTATATATTCCAAGTCAGAAGAAGAGCATGAGCATGATTTGAGGATGTTGTTGAAAGTGTTAAGGGAGCATCACTTGTATTCCAAGTTGAGCAAGTGCTCATTTTATCAGAAGCAAATTCATTATTTGGGGGATATTATTTCAAAGGATTGGATAGCAGTGGATCCTGAGAAGATAGAAGTCATCAAAGAATGGTCAATGTCAAAGAATGTGTCATAGTTCAAATCATTCATGGGCCTTTCAGGCTACTATAGGAGATTTATTGAAGGATTCTTAAAGATTGCACACCCAATCACTTCCTTGGAAAGAAAGGGTGTGAAGTTTCAGTGGACATTGGATTGTGAAAAGAGTTTCCAACACTTGAAAAAGTTATTAACAAGTGCTCCAATACTAAGGATTGCAGACCCAAATTAAGACTTCATTGTATGCAGAGATGCATGTAAAGAGGTACTTGGTGGAGTCCTCAGTCAGAATGGGTTTGTTATGTGTTATGAGTCAAGGAAGTTAAAGGATCATGAAAGACAATATGCCACTCATGATTTGGAGTTGGCATCCATAGTGCATGCCTTGATGAAATGGAAACACTACGTCATGGGAAAAAGGTTTGAGCTAAGAACAGACCATAATGGTCAGAAATATTTATTTGATCAGCCAACTTTGAATGCTAGGCAAAGCAGATGGTTAGAATTTCTAAGTGAATATGACTTTGATATAAAGCATTTCAAGGGGAAAGAGAACAAAGTGGTTGTTGCACTCAGTAGAAGAGTACATGAATTGCATGCTACAGCCATTAGCATGTACCAATCAGATTTGAAATACAGAATTATAGATGTTGCCAAATCAGATTTGCAATACAAGGATTTAGTGGCAAAATTACAGCAAGGTAATTTGCATCAGAAAATTGAAGAATATAAGCTAGATAATGATGAAATTCTCATGTACAGGGGCTAAATTTATGTACCAAATTCTCAGGAATTGAAAAATCTAATATTGATAGAAATGCATTGTGTTCCTTATGTTGGGAACCCAAGATATCAGAAAACTATTGTAGCTATCAAAAGCCAATATTATTGCCAAGGCATGAAGAAAGAGGTTGTTAATTTTATTGCCAAATGTTTGGAATGTCAAAAGGTAAAGGCTGAGCATAGACACCCAACTAGTTTGCTACAGCCATTACACACTCCTAAGTGGAAATGGGAAGTTGTAACAATGGATTTCATCACCAAACTTCTGAGAACAAACAAACAACATGGTTATATCATGGTAGTGGTGGATAATCTTACTAAAGCTACCCATTTTGTTCCAGTTAAACTCACTCACAAGGCAGCCAACATCATTGATGTTTATGTGAAGTAAATTGCTAGATTACATGGCATACCCAAGACAATTGTGTCTGACAGAGATCCAAAATTTACCTCAAAATTTTGGAAGGGATTATTTAATGGATTTGGAACAAATTTGAATTTTAGTACAGCTTATCATCTAGAATCAGATGGGAAAACAGAGAGGGTGAATCAAGTGATTGAAGATATGTTGAGGATGTATGTGATGGATAAACCATCAAAATGGGAAGAATACCTACACTTGGTAGAGTTTGCTTATAACAATGGGTACCAAGCATCTCTAAAGATGATCCCATTTGAGGCACTTTATGGCAGAAAGTGAAACACACCAGTAAGTTTTGATAACCCAGCAGATAGAGCATTGGTTGGGCCAGATTTTCTCAGGGAAATGGAGGAACAAATGATAAAAACAAAACAAAACTTAAAGGTTGCCCAAGACAAGAAGAAAATTTGTGCTGATAAGGGAAGAACACATAGGGAACTTAAAGTGGGTGATCATCTATTCTTGAAAGTGAAAGCCAACAGAATTTCCCTGAAGTTAGGAAATTTTTCAAAGTTGGCAGCTCGTTATTGTGGGCCGCTTGAAATCCTAGAGAGGATTGGTCCAGTAGATTATATGATTGCATTGCCTGTATCTATGTCTGTTCATAATGTATTGCACGTATTATTTCTCAAGAAATATATACCTGATGCTAATAATGTCATTGATTGGAATGTGATCTAGGTGGAGCAAGAAGGCGCTTTCCAAGTGCATATAGTGTGCATTCTGGACCAATAAATCAAACAGCTCTAGAATCAATCCATAGGGATTGTAAAGGTCCAATGGACATGGTACGGTCCTGAGGACACTACTTAGGAGCATGATGATGCAATGCGGACAACATCCACATCTTTTTGAGGATTTTTGAATTTTTGTTGTATATGGGTACATGATGCACTAAGGATAGTGCATAAATAAGGGGAGGGGATTGTAACATCGCTAGGCCGAACCCAGTTGTAAATGTAAATGTAAATGTAGTTAAGCTGGTGAGTTGTTTGATATCATGGTGTATGCATCACTTATGGCATAGTGCGCGCTTGTACTACGCAGTAAAATGATGAAGTATGCACATTCCTAAATACCGTGCATAACATCTTAAGTGTGCGCGATTTTGAGGCTAGGGAGCCTTTGTGTATATGTTGTGTTTTATAGGTTGGTGAGCCAGTTATTATAAGCTAGGATGCTTATGTTTTTATTAGGTCAGAGAGCCTAGATGTTAAAGGCCAGTGCACCTATTTTTGTATATGTCTCATAATTAATATAAAGTACATCGTTGCACGCAGACCGACCATGATAAAAGAGATGGGGGACTAAACTCCACTGGTTAGGGAAAGGGAGGGGCCTAAACATTAAGGAAAAGGGATAACCTAGGGAGATTAAGCCAAAAAGGAATATTATATTAATGTTTATTTAAATCATAAATTTTGGATAATTATTTTATCCTAAGTTCTAAATTTGGGGACAAGTGGTCCAAAGTAGCTCCCAACATGAAAAGTGTCAAGTTGGAGACATGCATACATATTGTTGGGACTTGGTTCATTTTCCCATATTTTCCATCATCTTTTTCCATCATTTTATTCCCATCATTCCTTGGATC
The DNA here is from genome assembly GCA_000966675.3 of Picea glauca. Classification (NCBI taxonomy): domain Eukaryota; kingdom Viridiplantae; phylum Streptophyta; class Pinopsida; order Pinales; family Pinaceae; genus Picea; species Picea glauca. The sequence continues at coordinate 142,305 of JZKD02S1731757.1, read as the reverse complement.
ATTGAGTCATCCAGTCAATCATCCATGAGCATGCACACACCCATTGAGCTATCCTTCATATCTTCATGACTGTACCTGAACCTGTATCAATGGAATTTTTTTTTTGGTGTATCTAGTTAGCTTGGGAGCTGGACTGAAGAAGTGGGTTGTCAGGCCTATGGGATATTAAAGAGGTGGATTGTCAGGCCCATGAGCAATTCTCTGGGTGAGATAATTGTTGGGGATTGATTTCCTGAAGGTGTTGAAATGCGACTACATTGCTCTGAGACCTCATGTATGGCATGTTGTTGAAGCTCGGAAAGGAAGTGGGGAAACTTAAGGAATGTTGAGTAGAGAAGGGGCACACTTCCTAGGTGGGACATGCATGTGGGAAATGAGGGACTGTGGGTTGCTAGTTTGAGTTGGCACCTAAGACGGAGTATTTCCTATTGTCTATGATCCTTTAGCCTGGTTAGGAATCCCTTTACTTGGGAAGAGTTTAGTCCCAGCTCAGGGGAGACTCATTGTTGAGAGTGATGAACAATGTGGTCTAAGGCTGGAAGGTTCGTGAAAGTTCTGCATGCATTTGGTGACATTCTTACCAAGATAAGTGTCAATTGTTTGATGAATTTACATGTCACATTGTTATTTACATGCTTAATTTTATGGGCTATCACATGTGTAGTTAAAACTGTGTTTATTTTTATAGGTATTTCCTGTATATGGTGCATGTATATGTTGCATGTATATGTTTACTGTTATTTCAGTGTGAATCTGTGTATTTACAGATGTATTTGTATGTTTATGTTTTATATATAATGCTTCTGCAAAAGTTCTATGTGTGTATATTTTAATTGCATGCAGTCCTTAAAAAAAAAATATATGTGACATAGCTCAGTTGGATGTTGGGTATGTTACAATATGTTTTGCAAAGAGAATAGTAAGAGTTTTATGCCATAGCGTGGCTCGACATGGATGGTCGGGGACATTACAAATTGGTATCATGAAAGAGTGTTCTAGTGTAGCATGTCCGAGTCTAGGTGGTCAAGGATGTTACATCAGTAAGACGATATCTAAACATGAAAATAAGGCCTATCTCAAAGTCTTCAAACAGTATCAAGATTTCTTTGTGTGGACCTACCAAGATCTTAAAAACTTATGATAGTCGTATCATTAAACACATTATCCCATGAAAGCCTAAAGTGAAACCCTTTGAACAGAATCTATAAAAGTATCACCCTTCCCTAGAGTGCCTCATGTGTCAGGAGTTAAAGAAATTGTTTGATGCCAAAATTATCTTCCAAGTTAGACACTCTGCATGCGTAGCTAATTTAGTTCTTGTAAGGAAAAATTCTTGGGAGATTAACTTATGCGTAGATTTCATAAATCTCAACAGAGCTTCAGAAAAGGACAACTACCCAAGTCCACCAATGGAGCAACTCCGGTAGACAGTGTTTGGATTTGAAATTTTATCCTTACTATATGATTTCTCAGGGTACAACCAAGTTTTAGTTTCAGAATAAGACCTCTTGAAAACTACCTTCTGAACCAAGTGGGGAACTTTCACTTACAAATGCATGCCTTTTAGTTTAATCAATGCAGGAGCAACCTTTCAGTGGGCTATGGACGTAGAATTTCGGGGATTAATCAACAAGTGTGTAGTAGTGTATTTGGACGACATAATTGTGTATTCAAAGAATAGAGAAGATCACATCCAACACTTAACCGAGATTTTTGAAAGGTGTAGGAAATATGGAATATCCTTAAACCCTAAGAAAACTATTTTCGATGTCGAGGAAGGTAATTTGTTAGGCCACATTATATCTCAAGCAGGCATTCACATAGACCCGGAAATAATTAAAGCAATAGATCAGCTTCCATTACCTCACAACAAGAAGGCCATGTAGTCATTCTTCAAGAAAATCAATTTTGTGAGGAACTTCACTCCCGATTTCGCAGAAAATATCAAACCTCTACAAAATATGATTCGTAAGGATGTTGAGTTTAAGTGGGATGATGAATGAAATATGGCTTTCAGGAATATCAAAACCTCTATTTCTCAAGCCCTAATGCTACAAAGTCTTGATTTCAAAAAATATTTCTTTCTCTACACTTTAGCTTACAACCAATCGTTAGCCACTATACTAACTCAGATGGATGATGAAAAAAATGAATCCCCTATATCGTTCATGAGAAATAACCTCAAAAGTGTTGAACTAAACTATCCTACCATCAAAAAGCATGTTTATGTAGTTTATAAGGCAGTAAAACATTTCAGATCTTACATCCTCAAGAACCACACCAAAGTAATCGATCCTAACCTTGCAGTCTGATCCCTATTTAATCAATATGACATGGGGGAAAGAAGAGGAAATTGGATGGAAATAGTTAAAGAATTTGATCTAGATATAAAACATGATAAACTCGTTAAAGGACAAGGGTTATGAAAACTGGCAGCTGAAGCTCAAGACCAAGTAAATGAAGACCCCAGAAGGGAGATGAAATGGCATTATGGTGTGGTGAAGCTTCATACATTTCCCAAGAACAACAATCTTGGTATGAGAAACTTAATTATATCCTACACCATGGGACTTTTCCATATGACCTCAACCCTAGCGAAAGGAGAGCTCTCAGGTAAAATCTGCAGAATATTGCCTCATAAATTTGATACTCTTCAGTGTTAATTATGATGGGGTACTTTTAATATGCCTCGAATGTGAAGATGCAGACAAAGTTATGAAGGAGCTCCATGATGGCCCTACGGGTGGACATTTTGTTGGAGACACCACTGCTCATAAGATATTGAGAGCCGGCTATTATTGGCCCACTTTGTTCAAGTGCGCTCATACATATTCCAGAAACTGTAAAATTTGTCAAATAAGTGATGGGAGAGAAAAGAGGGCAGCGGTACCACTCCAACTAGTGACTATGTCTAGGCCTTTTGAGCAATGGGGGCTAGAAATCATAGGGGAAATTACACCAATTTATTCAAAAAAACATAAGTGCATACTCACTACCACCAATTATTTCACAAAATGGGTAGAAGCGATTCCTTTGACTCATGTAAACAAGAAGGTGGTAATCCAATTCATAGAACAACAACTAATCACAATATTTGGTGTCCCTCCTATTCTTGTTTTTGATAATGCAAATTATTTTTCTTCCACCTTATTAATAGAGTTTTCCCTGGAAAAAGGAATCATCATTAGATAATCTACAAATTATTATCCACAGGGAAACGAAGTGGCAGAATCAACTAATAAGAACCTGGTAAGAATACTAAAGAAAATGGTTGCACACAACCAAAGGAATTGGCATAATATACTCCATAACACTTTATGGGTAGATATATTTACACCCAAGGAAGATATAGGGAATTCCCCAAACTTTCTAGTATATAGACAGGAATCCATTCTCCCGAAAGGGATTTATCTTCCATCTCTTCAACTTGCCCAAGATTCCAGAGGGGAGCCCTCATCAGTCATGCAACAAAGGATTGACACCATTTTCATGTTAGAAGAAGAAAGGGAGAAATCTAAATCAAAATTCATAGCCCACCAGTAGATATTTAAAATGTGGTTTGATAAGCATAAGGCTAAAGAGAAGATTTTTGAAGTAGGAGACTTAGACCTTAAATGGGACAGAGAAAACGAGCCTAAAGGAAAACATTCTAAGATTAAGAATATGTGGCCTGGACCTTTCCAGGTGGCCGAGAAAATTGGGGTAGGAAGTTATACATTAAAAAATCTAAGGGGGGGACCTGACACCCTCCCAATGAATGGCCAAGCCCTAAAACAATACTTCCAATAAAAAAACAAAAAAAATAAAAAGAATGTTTTGCATGCGTATTTTCATGATTTTGTTGTTAGCTAGGTTGATTCTAAAATGCATTTTTGTTTTCTTTTTATATTTGGACTTCCGCACTTTTCAAATATTGTGTTGAATCAAGACAATGGTTGACCTAAAATCATGCGACATAGTGAAATCTCTTCCTAACTCGTCGCTCACATACAAATACAATAAACATTGAAAAAATTGCAGTTGTTTCAAAGGATTCTTCATCTAACTTGCGCAGATGAAGGACTTCGGAGAAATGTCAAAAGTGTATTCCTGGTGGTCTGGTAAAACCTTAATGGAAAGATGACAAGATGGAAGGGACTACATGCACCTCAAAGATAGAGCTAGTAAGTTTCACCTTAACCATATCATCTTGCAAATAACACACGTCCTCCTCTCCTGCTTTCTCAGGGAACTCTGCCGAAATAAAAGTCAACTATATCAAATGAGCACACAAAAGGAGAGGGTATGCAGATATCTCCTCTGGGGCTATGGATGCTCACTGGTAGCAGAGCAAGGTCTGTGACGTCGGGGTGACTCTGTCGGGATTATGGATGCTCACTGGCAGTGAAGAAATAACGTAGCAAGTGAGTAAAGGGTAACTAAAGGATCCGTTCTAGTGAATACTTTACTAGATTTTTTGTCAAAGAGGGTGTGAGTCAAGGTTATAGGAAAAGAAGGTGGAATAAAGGTTGAAAATCCCACAGGAAGACCCATAGGCATCAACCAGAAAATTTCAAATGCAAGGGTAAAAGGGGCTCTGATTTAAAACCAGTTAAGTTCTCCACCAGCTTTTGCATCAACCAAGCCCGAAGGCAGAATAGAGACTCTGCTTTCACCTAGTAATTTTCCATTTGTTGAGCACTCAACACACCCTAAAAATCCTATGTCAAATTTTACTTTTTGGGTACCACTTGATCTTTTGCACTGTCTAATTCAACCTCATTGTGAAAAATGTTTCCTTTTCTTTTCATCTTGTCCCTAATTAATTCTTTCAAAGTTTTCTTGAATCTATGAAAACTAGTGAATTAAAAAAGACTTAACCTTTAAATAAAGAATCAACAGCTAAAACATTTCACCCGATGCACCCAAATTCGACATCAGAAGGAATTGAAAAATGAATGAAAATCACTCAAAAAAACTGCAGTCATCGAACACCGATCTTCACCGGCATCGGAAAAAGGAATTTTTCTTTCGCAACAAGCATCACACAAATATATCATTGACAACCGTGTTGGACAACTGAGAGGGGGGGGGGTGAATCAGTTGTCACCGTGCTTAAACAATCATGCTTCTTTTAAAATCTTTACAAGGCATTCAATGATGATCACAATAATGCAGTGAAATAAACAATGGCACATTCAGCATCAGTCACATATATGAGAAACACAGAGACAAATATTTTCCGAGGAAACCCATATAGGGTAAAAACCTCTTCTTCTTTATATGATAAGTATTATTTACATTCTTTACACTATCATGCATATGAGCACCGACTCATTGTGAGGCTACAACCTCTGTTTTTGCAAGTTGCAACTTGCTGAGAGCACCAACTCTATGTTTTTCTCTAGAACCCACTAGAAGGAAGTACCAACTCCTTGATTTCTCTAGAACCAACTAGAAGGAAGCACCTACTCCTTGGTTTCTCTAGCACCAACTAGAAGGAAGCACCTACTCCCTAGTTTCTCTAGCACTGACTAGAAGGAAGCTACTACTCCCGGTGTTCAAGCACCCACTTGAACCTATGAGGACACCAGTCCTCTCTAGCACCTCCCTACCACCCTAGATTATCAATATGTGTTACTGAAACTTATTACAGTGATATAATGTTTAATAACAGCTTACCAGTCTCATCACTGTTCTGCAAGATTTCGCTGCTTCGTCTGCCTCACAGTCTTCCTGCATGCATACATTGCACTTTCTATTCTTATTCCTTTTGTGCTATCTGCACCATTCCCATTCAATGCCCCTTTTTTCTTCTGGCCATACCAAATCCTGCACTTCACCTCCTTCTTCCTACATGCATAATCCACTGAAGCTATAACAACCTCATAACTTCTCTGTCCTGTGTACTTATAGCTTCTGTGCACCTTCTGCATGCAATGTACACCATGCCTCTGCCTACTCACACTGCGTTAATCTCTTCCACCTCTCGAGTGCTATGTCTAATCATCATGGTAACCCTTTAGCTTTTCTGGAAATTTTCCCACGTGTTCACCATCACTGGATGTCATGTTGAGATTCCTCAACCTCTCTAGCAGTCAAAACTCTTCGTCTTCTCTGGCATAGTCAAGCTTATACTTTCTGCTTTAGTTACAAACTTCAACACTCATCCACTTGTCAGTCACCTCCATGAGTAGTCTTTGTTCTACTGGCTGATCTCTTGAGACTCTTCATCTCCTCTATCAATCACCTCGAAGTGTCTTTGAGTCCTTTGGTAGACCTCATCACTGGTTTCTGGCAGGTTCATTGTGTCATGCAACAGTAGCCCTCCGATCTCTTTTAGTTTCATCTGCACTGTTGAATGATCTTCATAAGCTTGCCTTTATTTCGTATTTCATCATTTCATATTTCCTGTGGCCAAGTGTCTCTCCAGTCCATGTCACGATCTTTGAAACTCCGAAACAGAGATTTTTTGCGCTAGCTCTTTCCTCTATATGACCATGGCCATGACCAAGAACTTATTCATAAAGTGATTTTAGAGATTTTGTTTTTCGGCATTTCAGGACTCCTGATGTTGAGAATATCTGACTTCTCCATCTCCCGATAACCAAAATCCTGGTCTCCAATACATCGAAGGGGGTCGGATCAATGGTCCACGATCTCTTCAAACCAATGGCTCAGATTATTTCGTGATTTCATAAATCGCGATTTCAGCATTCTTGTGGTGAATGTTCTTAACGCTTCCAACTACCGATCCATGAAACTCCAAAATGGTGTGGGATCAACGGTCCCAATCAACCCTTGATCTGATGGCTCAGATCATTTCGCAATTTTGGCATTCCTGTGGTATTGTTTCTTGCCTCTCTAAGTCATGATTCATGAAACCCCGAAATGGAGTCTTTGACATGCTCTAATCTTCTTCCATGCATCCCTTTTGGATCAACGGTCAATATTTTATTGAGACTTCGCAACTCCATGAGCCTTCGTTGTGCCTAATCAACGTTCTATATTTGGCCTTGATCTAATGGTTGAGATTATTTTGCGATTTCACAATCACGAGTTCGAGAGGTTAAAGGCTGGAGAATTTCATACCTTTGACTTTCCAGTCAACGAAATGTCGATCTGTGTCCACGTGTCCTACCCGTAGATGGATGGTCCTCCTTCTTTCAGGATTTTTTATACCTGCTTCTTCTTGCACATTAATGAACGTGCAGTTTCTCCTTGATCCAATGATGGTCGGAAATTATGCCCAGATCTGATGCCTGAGATCTGTCCTCCTCTTCTGCACGTTCTTCTTGTCTACTATCAGATCTGACGATCCTCCTTCTTTCGGGAATTTAAATGGGATCCAACAATCACTGACGCTTCTCCTCCCGAGCTTAGGCACTGCGATCGACTCTGCGCTAATTACTCCTGAGCTTACTTTGTTCCTATTTTTTGTCGATGCTTACTTTGATCTTGTCATCAATGACCTGCCTACAATCCTTTGCACATTTTCTACCATCTTTGTTGCTATACTTTCCATCAATGACAAGCATACACAGTCTGTAAAACATGCCAACAAACCAATCCCCTTCGGCCTTAGTGAAAGGCGAAAAGAGTAAATGTCAATGATGAAAGAAATGATATCTTCGATAGCTGATACCCAACACGCTTATTGGAGAAGACCAAATCACGACAAACATTCGGATCACTCTAAATTTTTTCTCTGATCGCCGACTTTCGAAACATTTTGGCATCGGGAGTTTTAAGGATGATAACCCAAAGGAAACTGCGCAGTAATTTTATCCCCGATCGTTGATCTTCAACACCTTTTCAGCATCGACAATCCTAGTTTTAGTTTAAAAATGCACAACTTGAATAAAGCCCTGAGCCCAACCAATACCAGGGAGCTAAGTCACCTATCTTCAATGCCACTTGTCCAGAGCCAGTTGTGCCATGTCAACATCGTATGATGAAATCAATCAGCGTCAGAGATCTTTCACAAAATAACATCATCGAAAACACCCATAACATATTTCTGACCCCCGATCCACCCACTAGGAAAGCTATATTATGGGACGGTTTAGTGCTAGATACATTTTGATCTGGAGCATTTAAGGGACTAATTATTTCGAAATATCTCATTAGTTTCTATTTCATGCACGAATCAAAAGGACCGTTTGAATTTACCGATAGAACAAATCACCCTCCGTGCCTCCATCGTCAACCCATGATGAATTAAATTGCAGATATTTGGCGGTAGATTCATTTGAATTTCACCCATCACCTGAATTAATTGGTTGATATGACTGGTAAGTTCTTCCCCATTAAATACACTTGAGCCATTGTAAACAAGATCATTCTGCGTGCAAAGGAATTTCAAAGCATCCAAAGGAATGAGATGAGAAATTCAAAAGCTTATAAGACCCCCGTGAGTATCAAACTACAATGTTTAGCAAGTGTTATAGGTATGTACCAGTCTGGGTTTTTCATTCTTACACTTCATACATATATTTTACCCAGAGTTTCTCTATGAGCGGTCTTTAAAGTATTTCATCTTTTGATTGCAGGAAATACGCCCCCGAGTGTGAAGAGAGTCAAGTCAAAATCAACAAGCCAATGAAAGATATTGGACTCCTCGAGTTTGGCTCACCTGATGACTCTATCAACCTATGCGACATAGTCAAATAACATATCAAATAAGACTCGGCATGGGCTGAAGAAATGGAAAAGGTAACAGAACCAGGGCCAGGTCAGGTGTGACAGTTTATGGAACACCCGATCAAATCTCGGGCTATGCTCCAACAGTTAAGTGCCAGTATGGTCAAGTATTGGACACATGTGGTAGAGATAAGGGATATTTACGTGGCACCAATGGAACATCATAGATTTCCATATGCCAACACCTGTGAGGAGTTGTTCATCAAGTGGTCAAAGTACGAGAAGAGTTACCCTTTTAAAGTGATATCTTGAGATGACTCTTAGACAAACTGGTAGGAGAGAATGCCATGTGGTGAATTTGTTTTACTTATCTTCACTTTAGCCATTATGTTTAGTTAATTTTATGTTATAATAAGAGGATCGACCGATTATTTAAGGGTCGATGGTTGTTGCACGAAACTCTCATTTTCGGTTTTGTTAAGAATTATTTTGGAGTTGCCTTTAATTGAGAAGTCCTTATGGACCAAAAACAAGTTGAATTTTTCATCAAATACGTGTATGATTGGATGTGGAGAAGAACTATTTCCTATATCGCCTCATGAATGGATACAATAATGAGTAAGAGCTATTGAATCTATTGATAATTTATCTGATGCAGTGTTTTACAATTCTTTCTTTAATGATGAAAATCAATCATTGTGTTATTATGTGATGGATGATTAGAGTTGAGTGAATTATTTTACTTACCGTCATTTGTCACATGAATGTTTTCTTTTGATAAGTTGTATCTCAGTTAGGAATTGGAACATTCACATGGTTAACGTATTAGTACTAGTCCTGTGGGTGACGATCATTGTAGCATGTATGCTCGAGTAAAGGGTTATCCCTAGCTCAACCTCTTCTCTAGTAGTTTAGTTTGTTCCCACATTGTTACCTATTTGGTTTATACCGGCTTCATCTTTTATCATACTTGTCAAAGAGAAAAACACAAAAACAGAACGTCTGAACTGAAGGAGAGAAACCTTCACAAGAAAACGTAAATCCCATCAATTATTTCGGTCGGTTCGCAAGATCTGGAGAACCATTCCACCATTAAATGCTGCAAAGTCTAATTGGGTCTCGGTGGCAGGTTTGGTTCATGTTGTTAAGTTAAATGGATTTAGGACCCATCAACTAGTACATTACTTAAAAATGTGGAGGCATTACCTCTTAAGTAGAATCATGGATGATTTTAGGGGCTAAATTTCGCTCATGGGCTAATTTTCCATGGTTTTTCCAAAAACGAGATTCACTATTTTAAAAATGATTTGCCCATATTCTATAGGATAAAATTATTTTACCTTAAAAATCGCCAAAATTTTATAAAAACTATATAAAATCCTTAGAAATTTGAATATTTTTACAAAAATATTGCCAAACATTTATAGTTGGCATATGAAGAATTAGTAAGATTCGCCAAGGTTTCTACAATTTAAAATAAATTTACATCCTTAAAATCATCCCTAAGTAGAATATTTGTGCTTATCACAAACCATAGTGGGTTGAGATATTTGTTTGATCAACCAAAATTCAATGCTAGACAAGCTAGATGGATGGCTCTCCTTAGTGAGTTTGATTTTTAAACAGAACATATCAAAGGATAAGAAAATAGGGTGGTTGATGCCCTTAGCATAAGTATGAAAGTGATTCACTTGGAATCTATGAGCACATGTGAATCGGACGTCAAGGGGAAAGTCAAAAGTGCACAAGAAACATATGCATTTTTCAAGATTGTGAAACAATACTTACAGCAAGAACCCACATGGTTGAAGTATGAGGATTATCAATTGTTGAATGATGGCTTGATAACTTACAAAGGTCGGTTGTATATTCCAAATTGTGATGACTTGAAGAGGTTCATAATGTATGAACTACACAAATACTATATATTGGTCATCCTGGTTATCAAAAGATGATCAAAGCCACTAGGAAACTATTTTATTGGCCTGGACTGAAAAAGGACATATCTTATTTCTTGTATAAATGTCTAGAATGTCAGTGGTTAAGGTAGAGAATCGACATCTAGTAGGGCTATTGCAGACCCTACCAATCCCAGAATGGAAATGGGAAACCATCTTCATGGATTTCATCATAGGGTTACCAAAAACAACCAAACAGAATGACACCATCATGGTAGTTGTGGACAAACTAAGCAAGGATTCTCACTTCATTCTTGTCAAGTCAACTTGCAAGGAAATAGATATTTCCAATATTTTCATGAAATAAATATTTAGACTGCATGGCATGCCTAAAGAAATCATATCTGATCGAGATACAAAATTTACTTCAAACTTTTGGAAATCTATGTTTGTTGGTTTTGAGACTAAATTGTTATTTAGTAGATCCTATCACCCTCAAAATGATGGGTATACAAAGAGGGTAAGCCAAGTTTTAGATGACATGTTAAGGATGCATGTAATGCATCATATCAAGAAGTGGGAAGACTACCTACCACTGGTAGAGTTTTCTTATAACAATGGCTATCAAGAGTCTTTGAAGATGATCCCTTTTGAGGCCCTCTATGGTATACAATGCAAGATTCCAATTAATTGTAATAACCCAGTAGACACAGAATTAAAATCGGCTAGATATGCTAAAGGAAATGGAACAACAAGTAATTCAAATAAAATGGAATCTAAAAATAGCTCGGGATAGACAGAAAATATATGCAGACAAAAATAGGACTCCTAGAGAGTTCAAAGTAGGGGATCAAGTGTATCTATGTGTTAGACCCAGAAAAATTTCCTTGAGAATCGGATCTTGTGCCAAGTTGTCACCTCGGTATTGTGAACCCTTTGAAAAATTGGATAAAGTGGGACCTGTAGCATATACACTAGCACTTCCTCCCACAGTGAAGGCCCATAATGTTTTTCATGTTTTTTTATTGAAGAGATATGCACATGATTTTAATCATATAATTGATTGGTTTGTGATTTTCATGGAACCAAAGGGATAATCCATGCTGGAACCACAATGCATAATAGATAGGAAGGAAATACCACTTAGGAAAAGAACCATTGCAGAGGTCAAGGTGAAGTGGAAACACTTTGGTCCAAATGAAGCTACATTGAAAATGGAGGATGCCATGAAACAATCATACCTATTTTTGTTTACTTTTATAAATACAGAGCACATTGGTGGGTAGAACATCGAGGAAGATGTTCCTTTAAGGGGGATGGGATTGTAACACCCATTTTCCCCCCATATTGTAAATATAACTATAAATTTCCAAAATATTGTGGCAAACTGAATATGTGAGAATGTTGGATTTGATGAACCTTTTTGTTATAAAAGGTAATGTATGTATTTATGGTATTAATTAAAAATGGATAGTGTTGCATAAATGTTGAAGGAGGTTTTCCAAGGTAGATCATGATTCTATGAGAGATATGGTGAGGGGAACCAACAATGGTTGACATGACCCCCACCAGACCAGTACCTTACCAGATTTAAATTATTTAGTCCCAGAGCAGTAGTCTAACCCAGAAATAAATTACTAGTCGGGATGGTAGTTGGGAAGCCCTCCTCAAGAGTTAATGAGGATAAGGGTAGGGTAACAATATGAAATACTTCAAGACCTGACCATGAACTAGGAATTCAGACCCACGCAATCTTCCTAAGGAAGGAAAGAAAAGAAAGGAATTTGTGGGAAGAGGGACTACGGGAGGAGATGAGTCAATAGATCATTCTTCCTGAAGGAGAAGAGGGTGTGCAGCTATGGGATTCTGATGAGAAATAAACAACAAGATCATTCTGGGTGAAATAAGTTGCTGGTAGTTTTTTCATTCAAATATGATAAATGGGGTTGGAGGAAGATGAGTGATTGAGGAAGCACTCATTGCAAGCCCCCTTGCTTGGTGAAAAGAAAATCAATTTCTATGTTCTTGTGGGAGGAGGAGAGTAAAATTAATCCCTGACTATTTCTAAACAAGAAGGAAGAGTCTCTCTTAGAGCATCATGATCTAGCTAAGGGGTGGCCAGTGGTAAATCTATGCAAGAGTGGTTTTGCCTACGGTTGGGTAGAAAAGGGAATCCCTCTAAGCAGTTTCTTCATGATTTGGTTTTCCTAATAAGTATTTCTTATACTTTTGTATTAGAATTGAAATGATGGTTGAATGTGTGTGTTCATGATTAAATCTTATAGTCTTTGATTAATCATTAGAAATGCTTATTTTTTTTCTATGATCCCATGTATTCATGGTTTATGTTTTCCTCTGCTTAGAAGTACGAGAATTATTAGACATGGGTTTACAGATGAGGTTGAGAATAAGTTTAAGTTTCCTTCACTTGTTGAAAATTCCTTAAGGGAATTCTCCCAGGGATTAGTCTCGCAAGGTAAGAGTCAGGGAAGACTTTGCTGGAATGTTTTAGTCTCATTGATCCCTCGAAAGGTACCTTTCCATGTTTTAGAATTTAAGCTCTGTGAATGGAAGGCACTCCCTTCAAACCAATAGTCTGTGTGATAGAGGACTCATATCCATGGCCCTAACCCAATAACGGCTAAAAGTAGAGCATATAGCCTCGAGGCTTGTCAAATAATCCATATGATTTGGACCTTGGAACCCTTTTCTATGTCTGAAAGGAGCTAAGATTTTCTATCTTATGAATTCCGTGATTTCAGAGCTCCGGGATGTGATGAATTTACAACCCTAAAAAACAACCAAGGGAAACCTACTGGTGTGGTTACCAGCGAGGTTGACCGACATCTGGAAATTCCCTTAACCATGACCATGGGATCTGTCCCACCGTTATGTTGATACTGAGAGGGGGGTGAATCAGTATCAAGTACAATTTAAAAACCTTTTTCAACTTATACTTAAACCATTCAATTATATCCAATGAGCAATGAACAATAGTAAAAGAG
>JZKD02S1731757.1:71914-116369 GCA_000966675.3 Picea glauca | reverse complement strand
TTCTTAAACAACCATTTCTACCAACATATTTTCTTCTATATGGAAACTCAAATATATCCCATGCCTCATTCTTATTAAAGGCATCCATTTCTTCAACCATGGCCTTCTTCCAGAGTTTACTATCCTCCGAGTCCATTGCTTCCCTAACAGTTCTGGGATCATCATCAGTAATAGATAAAACAAAATCAGAACAGAAATTAGGTGGACTATACCTTTTTGGTTGCCTTCTTTCTCTCACTGATCTCCTCAATACTAGGGTATGAGGTTCTTCTTCTTCTTCTTCTTCATCTTCTTCAGATGATTCAGATTTTGCATCATCCAACTCTAGCTCTATTTTCTCAGGTTCCTCTTGCCTTGGTAGGAATTCATGTTTGGACACATTTTTTACCTCTCTAAAAACAACATCCCGAATGTAAACAATCTTCTTAGTTTCTAGGTTCCAAAGCTTATAACCTTTCACACCATCTTTATATCCAATAAAGGTACACTTTTCATCTTTTTTATCCAGCTTACTCCTATTTTCCTTTGGAACATGTACATAATCATCACAACCAAACACTCTAAGATGTTGAAGAGAGGGTTTCTTTTCAGTCCATACCTCGTGTGGAGTTTTATCATCTAATGTTGATGAAGGTGATCAATTGACTAGGTAACATGTTGTACCCACTGCCTCTACTCCTAACTCGGCACTGTTGAGCATGCTCCTTTCTTTTTCCATCAGTGTCTTGTTCATCCTTTCTGCAACTCCATTCTCCCGAGGAGTGTATGGAGTAGTCTTCTCCCTTTCTATACCACACTTCTTACAGAATTCTTCGAATTCATTTCCGCAGAATTCTCCACCATTATCTGTTCTCAATACCTTTATTTTCTTCTTTGTTTGATTTTCTACCAGATCCTTAAACTCTTTAAATTTATCAAATACCTCAAATTTATTTCTAAGAAAATAAATCCATGTGTACCTTGAGAAATCATCTATGAATGAAACATAATACATAGACTTACCTAGTGATGGAACAGGCACAGGTCCAAACACATCACTATGTATCAATTCTAAGATCTCCTTTGCTCTTGCAGCACCATATGGGAATCTTACTCGATTATGTTTACCATATATGAAATGTTCAGAGAAATCAAAATACAGAGTGCAATTAGACATACCTTCAACCATGCCTTTATAGTGTAGTGTTCGAAGGCCCTTTTAACCAATATGCCCCAGTCTTTGATGCCACAACATGGTATTCTTTTTAGGGACGGTATTGGCCTTGTCTTCTTTATTTGTCTACTCAAGGACAACAGAACTGTTACACCCATTAGTATAAGTGCTTCCCAACAACTTGTACATAGTTACACACTGAACTCCCCTCACGAACACCATTTCTCCTCGTACCATATTGAAAGTGCCCTTTCCAAATATAGTATTGAATCCTACATCATCCAACTTTCTTACAGATACTAGGCTCTTGGCTAGTTTTGGAATGTGCAGAACCCCATGGAGAGTTCTAATCCTTTCATCTTTTAGCAGCAACTTAACCCTTCCACGTCCCAAGGTTTTGGTTGTCGAGTCATCTCCTAGGAATACATCACCACCATATTATTTTTCATATTAAGAGAACCACTCCCTGTGAGGAGTCATATAGTATGATGCACCTAAGTTGATCAACCATACATCACAATCTACATGTGTACCTGTAGATGTCAGGTAAACATCACCTCCTTCTTCAGTGGAGGTTTTCACCTCTGGGGAAGAGGAACTATCAGATCCCTTTGGTTTATCAACCTTCTTAGACTTGCAATATTTCTTATAATGCCCTGTTTTACCACACTTTTAGCATTTCCTGAAATATTTTCCTGGAGACTTAGATCTACCTGTAGATTTAGGTCTCCCCCTTCCCCCCCCCCGAAGACTTACCAGGATTCTTGTCTTGGGTATGCCCTCTTAAAAATAAAGAATTTGTGCTATGACCATCCATGTTTTTCCACCTCATCTCTTCATATAACAAGGATGCAACTCCATCCTCATACTTCAATGTAGATTGAGTGGTACTACCAATTGCTACAACCAGATTATCCCAAGAGTCTCGCAAAGAACATAGAAAAGTAATACACTTATCTTGTTCTCTAATCGTAATATTAACATAGATAAGTTGACTTACTAGAGTATTAAAGGAATTTAGATGTTTTGTCACAGAATCTCAATATTCCATCCTAAGATGATACATATTCTTTCGAAGAAACAACTTGTTTACTAGGAACTTTGATTGATACAAAATTCCTAACTTATCCCATAGTTCCTTGGCTGTAGATTCTCCTGAGACATTCAACAACACTGAATCTTCCAGGCACAGTCAAATAGTACTCCTTTCTCTTTTGTCCAACTTCTCCCAATCTTCCTTTGACATACCAGTAGGTGGCGTACTAGTAGTTTGTGCACTAGTAGGTTGTGTACCAGTGGACTGTGTGCCAGTAGGTTGCGTACTAGTAGGTTGTGTACTAGGATCCACAACGATCCATATTTCTTTGTCTACAAGAAGGTCCTCCATCTTGAGCTTCCATAGCTCAATTTTTTTACCATTGAAGTTCTCTATCTCGATTCTAGAAGAGCTCACCATTCCTCTTTCTACACTTAAATCTCCACTGCAAAATCTCCCACTAAACCTAGGTTTATCACAGACCCAATATAAACTTGATCTATCAAGACCGAGCCAAACCCTCAGCAACAAAGGCATCCCTCTGAAGCTAAAAATGAGCTTTGATACCACATGTAAGTTTTAAACTTGTGAAGTAAAGCAATGCATATAGATTCTTAAGAAAAACATAAATTAATCAATGGCTCATACACATAGTACACAAAGATTTATACCGGAAACTCTTAACCGAGGTAAACCTTTCTTATTTTCATTATATCAAATTTCACCATTCACCATACAATATATACAATGTTTTTAGGTATTTCGTAGATACCAAAACCCTACTCTCTTAATCTGTGATTAATTTAGAAAACTGCTAAAAATAGCAAAATCTGCTCAAAATAGCAAAGAACCGCCCAAACAAATTTTGGGGCACTACTCTGAACATTGTGCGTAGCCAAGGGGGGCCATACCTATCCCCCCCTGGGATGCCCCAAGGAAGCACCCGACGCACATGACACAACTTACACTACTAGAGGGATCGTCAGATGTAGTTGTCGAACCTGACGTGCCCCCACACACACATGCAAAGAATATAACATATACCCAACAATATGCAATGTCATCCATATGTCATCTTATGACAGTCTTATAGAAGAAGAGGAATTATCTGAAGCTATGGAAGTCCAAACTAGGAGAAAGGGACCCATTGTGCAAAACCAACCTATCATAGCACAAGCTCCTAAGAGATCCAAAAATAAATACTGTTCGTCTCAACCAACCCAACCACTTAATTATGCCCCAAAGTTTCAAGCTCACGAAACAACAAATCTAGAATATAATGTGGTAGAAGACTTAAAGAAGTTGAAATCCAACATTTATGTGATGGACTTATGCATGATTCCTCAACAAAAGGATCTATTGTTAAAGGATTTGAAAGAGGATGAAAATCTTATCGTAAATCCAAATCCAAATTCAAGCTCGGGAAAAGGAAATTCTAGAGAATTGAAGAAGCCTAACATAAACATGACATCTTTCGATAAGAAACCCTGGTCATATGTCCCATCGTTTTTGCTAACCTTTGAAATTTATAACAGAAATCTACACAATTGCTTAGTTGATTTTGGTGCTTCCTCAAACGTTATTCCTTTGTTAGTATACAAGAATCTAAATACTACTCCTACCAAAAATGACACGCATATTATTCAACTAGATAGAACTAAAGTTAAGGTGATTGGAAACTAAAATGTGTTATGATTTGAATTGCCTCTATCCCAAAATTCCACCAGGTCATAGACATCATAATTGTAGACATTCAAGAAGCCTGTGGGATGTTTTTAAGCATGGATTGGTCTAAAACATTAGATGGATATTTCAGTACAAATTGGTACCACTTGTGGTTACCACTAAAGGGAAACCCTAATATGATCAGGATCAGCGAAGAAAAATATTTGAAGCATACAATCACTAACCTCGAAGCTCCCAACCAACCTTCTTCTATGGAATTCTTGGTCCTAGGGAATTATTCTTTTGATTATGACTTCGGTAATTTCTCACCATACTTGTCTAAGGTATTATTCTCACAGAATTCATAGCTTCCACTTCAGGACAACTACAAAGTAATCAAGCAATAAAATTAAACTGGAATAGAATCTTCATGCTCATACTGTGAAATCTGAGAATGAAATTCCAAAGGTAGACTTCAACAAAAAGGTACCAAATTTCATTTATGAGATATAGACTCTATTATTCGACGGATCTAAATCCCAAGAAGGGAATGGTGTAGGATTCATTTTCATTGATATAGTATGAAAACATAGTTTCTTATCCTATATACTAGAGTTCTAATTCACAAACAACATCATTGAATAAGAGGCATTGGTTCAAGGAATTAAGAAATCCATTGACCTAAATATCAAGGAAATAGTTATCTTCGGTGATTCAAAAATCATAGTTAGGAAGATAAACAATACCATCCACTGTAATTATCCACACTTAAAGAATTATCAACAGGAAGTACATAGGTTGATAGATCACTTTCTAGCATTCAACATTATACAAATCCCTCAAGAAAAGAATATACTCATTGATTCTCTTACAAATGCATCTTTGTGATTATCCCCCCTAGAAGATTACAAATCTTCTAGGTTCGCCATAGAATTTTTATACAAACCGTCCATCTATTATGACCCAATGCCTTAAAAGTGATAAGAAATCAATAAAATTCGTTCCACTTCGAGGGGGAAACCTCATTTACAATATATAAACTTCAGAACACAATATGAGATGAGATAAGATGATCTTAATACTAGATCTCCTTGATATATATATATATATATATATATATATATATATATATATATATATATATATATATATATATATGAGACAAAGGGATACAAATATAATGAAAGGGTGCAAAGAAGGGTTATGACCGACCTACTAGAAATGTAATAATTCAATATCTAGGGAATAATAAGGTGTTTTATACATATCATGGGGATTTGTTTAGGGCTTAACATGCCCATCCCCTTCAAACAAGTGTTGTCCTCAACACTTGTCAAACCACAGATGCTTCTGCATGAATAACTCATCTTCCCATGTCGCCTCTTCCACTAGTACGTTCTTCCATTTGACAAGGTACTATGTAATTGCTCGATTTCTCAGTTGCTTAAATCTCATTTCAAGGATTATTTATGGCTCTAGTATGATTTTCCCTTCTTCATTGATCTCTAGTAAAACAAATTGGACTATGATATTGTTTCCGGTGACCTTCTTTAATCAAGAAATATGGAATATTGGATGTACACGTGAATATGGAGGCATCTCCAATTTCTAGGCCATACTTCCAATCCTTTGCAAAACCTACAGGGGCCATAATATTTGGGTGCTAGTTTATTTTCCTTCTTGTGTTCGTTGAGGGACATTTTTTTGTATGGTTGTAGCCTCATAAATACCCAATCCCCCACCTCAAATTCCCTTTCCCTTCGATGTTTATTTGCTTGTTGTTTCACCCTATTTTGTGCCATAACCAAGTTGTCCTTCAGCAATTTTAGGACCTCTTGTTGGTTCCCTATGTGGTCCTCCACTACTTGAACCTTTGTATTCACTTTCAAGGGTAATGTTAGGAATGGAGGATGATGTGCATAAAGTTCCTGAAAGTGAGAATTATGTCTATACATTTATTCACAATCTAGGATTATTATAACTATGAGCCAATTGAGTACCAAAACAAGAAAATAATTCAATCCAAAAGTTTCCCGTGAAAATTGTGTCTGTGTCACTTACAATAATATTGGGGACTCCATGTGTTTTTTGAATTGTTTCCATGAATGTTGTTGTTATTTTTATTGCTTTAAAAGGATGATAAAGAGAGAAAAAGTGGGAATACATTGTTAGTCAATCCACTACTACCATTTTGACGGGCTTTCATTCTAATTTTGGTAAACCAGTAATAAAATCCATGGAAACTTCTTCCCAACGTTGTGTTGGTATAGATAATGGTTGTAGGAGACATAGAGTCTTGATTGTATCTCCCTTATTATGTTGGCATACCAGACATTCCAACACAAACTTTTGAACATCATTTTTAAGACCTTCCTAGAAAAAATCCCTCTTGACCTTGTGGTATGTTTTCAAGAATCATGAATGTCCCCATATAGAAGAAGTGTGCAATTCCAGGAGGATCTTTTGTTTGAGTTGGGAATTCTTACATAAATATAAGTGATCATGATACCATAGAAAATCATTCTTCCATACAAACTTTTCTATTGAACTGGGGTCTTCATGTAGTTTTTGAATGATCTTGCATACTTGTTGATCTTCATTCCATTCTATCCTTGCTTCTTCCACCCAATCTGATTCCAAACTAGAAATAGCACATAGTGAACCTTTTTTTTCTTCTTTTTTCCTGGAAAGGGAATCCGCCACCACGTTATGTTTTCCTTTTTTGTATATAATTTCAAATTCATAACCCAACATATTTGTAACCCATTTTTGTTTCTCTTCTGAAGATAATTGTTTCTCCAAAAAGTACTTCAATCTGTCATGATCTGTTTTTACCTTGAAGTGTATTCCTATTAGGTAGGGGAGCCATTTATTAATTGCATGTAGTATTGCCAGCATTTATTTTTCATAAATGGGTTATACTAAGTTTTTTCCTTTAAGTTGTCTTCTTTCAAAGGCAAGGGGCCTTCCTTCCTGCATTAAAACTGCACCAATTCCATGGCCTAAGGCATCACACTCCATAATAAATTGTTTTATGAAGTCAGGTGTGGTCAAGATGGGAGTTGTACAGATAGCCTCTTTAAGTTTTTTAAAAGATTTGGTTTCTTATTCTGTCCAAAAAAATGCTTCCTTCTTTAATAATGTTGTTAAAGGTGATGTTATTTGACCATAGTTGTAATATCCCTAGACCTAACTCAATTGTAAATGTAAATACAAATGTACGTAAGCTAGTGAGTTGTTTGACATCATTTTTGTATGCACCTTTCATGGCATAGTGAACGCAATAATTGCGCACTAAAATGATGAAGTGTGCACATTTCAGGATACCGCGCGCAACAACTTAAGTGTGAGCGATTTTGAGGCCAAGGAGCCTTTGTGTATATGTTCTGTTGTATAGGCAGGTGAGCTAGTTTTGTGATAATTAGGGCGAAGAGCCTAGATGTTAAAGACCAGTGAGCCTATTTTTGTATATGTCCTAACATTATTATAAAATACATCATTGTGTGTAGACCGACCACAATAAAAGAGTATGGGGGACTAAACTCAAGTAGTTAGGGAAAGGGGGGGATAAACGTTAAGAAAAAAGGGCTAAGCTAGGGATCTTAAGCCAAAAAGGAATATTATATTAATATTTATTAAGTATAAAGTATGGAAAATTATTTTATCCTAAGTTTTAAGGTTGGGGACAAGTGGGGCAAAGTAGCTCCCAACATGAAAAGTGTCAAGTTGTGAACATGCATACATATAGTTTGGACTTAGTTCATTTTACCATTCCTTCCATCATTCAATCATCCATTCAATCATTCAGGGATCTTTCACTCACTCACTCAGTTTCCATCTGTACCTTCCTGTCACTGTACCTAAACTAGTACCATATCTATACCCATACCTGTTTGTGTGTCTAGTTAGCTTGGGAGATGGACTGAAGAAGCGGGTTGTCAGGCCTGTGGGATATTGAAGAGGTGGGTTGTAAGACCCATGAGAAATATCTCTTAGTGAGAGAATTGTTGGTAATTTATTTCCCGAAGGTGCTAAAATACAACTACAAGGCTCTGAGACTTCCTGTTCGGCCTGTTGTTGAACCCCAAAAAGGAAGTGGGGCAGTCACGGGATTGTTGATCAGAGAAGGGGAACACTTTCTGGGGTGGGACAGACATGTGGAGAATGAGAGAATGTAGGCTGTTAGTTTGATTTGGAACCTATGACGGACTCTTTTCCATTGTCTATGACACATCATCCTGGTTAGGAATCCCTTTACCCGAGTGGAAATTAGTCCCAGCTCGGGGGTGACCCACTGCAGAGAGTGATGACCAGTGTGGTCTAAGGATGGGAGGTTTGTGGAAGGTATGGATGCATTTGGTGATATTCTTACCAAGATAAATGTCAATTGTGTGATAAATTTTTATGTTGCATTATTATTTATGTGTTTATTTTTATGGTTTTATCCTATGTGTTCTTTTAACTGTCTTTATATTTATGGGTATTGCATGTATATGTTTACTGTTATTTCAGTATGAATCTGTGCATTTATAGAATGTATTTGACTATTTACGTTTTATATATAAAGTTCTGCAAGAGTTTTGTGTGTATATGTTTTAATTTCATGTAGTTTGAAAAACTTATGTGACATATCTCAATTGGATGTTGGGTATGTTACAGTATGTTGAGCAGAGAATAAAAGTGTTTTCTGGAGTAGCAGGGTCTGGTATGGGTGGTTGGGGTTATCACAATATGGTATCAGAGCTTCAGTTTTCAACACCGAGCCTGGATGGGCTGAACAAGTTGAGTTGAAGAGAAATTTCACAGAGGATTGATTTTGAAGTGGCCAAATTTCAAGTTACAAAGCGTCCATGGTAAAAAGTAACAGCAATTGCGTGGAATTGGGGAAAAGCCCTAATTTCTGTTGTTAAATTCATGAGAAAATTGAGATATTCATCCAAGTGGTGAGATATTATTGATTTAATATCTTTTCTAGCAAATTCAGACATGGAATTGGTCGAATTTGAAGTTACATTGAAGCCATGACAGATGGAGCGAGAATAGCAATTAAAATTCTCAATTCGTGAATTGAGTTTGGGAAAAATTTGTTCCAGAAATGTCAACCCATAGCAATTTCTGTTTGCATAGATCGAACTAGTGTTATCGGGATGAAATTGAACAAATTTCATAGTTGTGGAATCTCTATGGTAAATTGGGGAAACAATTAGGAACAATCCCCAATTTTTGCAATGGAATTCATGAGGAATTAATGCGCATAAAAATGAATGTGTGCAAGTGGCCGCACTAAAAATGCATGATGCGCAGTGAAAATCTTGTGATATGTCAAATTCGGTGCTGCACAGAAAAATATTGGCATGCAAGTGTGCGCGCTAAAATTTTGTGTTGCGCGGAAAAATATTGGTGTGTGAGTGCACATACTAAAATTGGGCGTGCATGCTAAAATTAGGCATTGCACGGAAAAATATGGCCATACGGTTGCACGCGCTAAAATTTGGCGTCACACGAAGAAATATTGGCATGCGGGTTCATGCGCTAAATTTAGCATTGCGCGATGCAAAATTGAGTGGCACATGCGTAATACTGGCAGGCGGTGTGCATATGCATAATAAGGTGCACGCGGAGTGCACACACATAATAATGGTGTGCGTGGTGTGTGCAGTATTGGCAGAGCGCAGAGGATGTTTTTGGTGTGCGTGCAATCTGGGCATAAATTGTCATGCAACAGTTTAGTTAATGGTGCACACAGAGTATTGGTCCGCGGTGGGGTCGTACTAAACCTTGGCATGGTGCAGTGTGTAGAGTGAAATGCATGCACAATATTATCACACGACACAAAAACAATTGCACACAATAGGTATTAGTGCAGGAACCAAAAAATTTCGCAGTGGATATTGGCGTGCGAAACAAAA
Source organism: Picea glauca (assembly GCA_000966675.3). Lineage (NCBI taxonomy): Eukaryota > Viridiplantae > Streptophyta > Pinopsida > Pinales > Pinaceae > Picea > Picea glauca. Next base: position 106,606 of record JZKD02S1731757.1, on the reverse strand, counting down.
GTAGTGTGCACCAGTAATTGGTAGGGATCATTTTAAGGATGGAAACTTATTTTAAAATGTAGAAACCCTGGTGAATATTACTAATTCTTCATATGCCAACTATAAAATGTTTGGCAATATTTTTGTAAAAATATTCAAATTTCCAAGGACTTAATATAGTTTCTATATAATTTTGGCAATTTTTGAGGTTAAATGATTTTATCCTACAGAATTTGGAAGAATAATTTTTAGAATAGTGAAACTTCTTTTGGGGAAAACCATGGAAAATTAGCTCGCGATCGAAATTTAGCCCCTAAAATCATCCCTGGTTATTGGGGCAACAGAGAAGTGATGCACGGTAGTTATGGATGCACGGAGCAATAATTACCTTGTGGTGTTGTTTCACATGCTAAATATGGGTGTACAGGTTGAAATTTGTGCGCGTGAAGTTGTTTAGATGGTGAACAATAGTAGAAAACCAACGAATTTCCATGACATTTTATACTGTTTGAACGTCATATTTTCGTACCGCGTTTTTTAGGCCCTTAATAGCATTTTTAGATACTCAAAAACCATGAGAACAAAGTATAGAAAGGTATACTATGTCTCTACAAATCAAATAAAAGAGCCCAAAGAGATATTTCTAAGGGTGTAAACCATTCGTCAAACAGAGCTTTTATGAGAAAGTTACATCACAAACAATGGAGGGTAAATTTTAAGACCCAACTAACTTCGAAGAGCCATAACTTTCTCCTCTGGAATTAGATTGAGACACAGGAGAAACCAATGGAAATATATTGAACCATAGAAGATATTCCAAGAGTTGAATTAAATTTTTGGGCATGTTAAAATTGTTTAATATGGCAAAGAAGTTACTTGTAGCATTCCAGACCAAAAACACGAATTGTCCTAGAACTTCAGCAGGTTGTAACTAGCAACCCAGAACCCATAAAGAGGTGAAACTTGGAAAGACAGTCCAAAATATGTATATGAAGAAACCCAATTGAGCTCCTACGAAAAATCCAATAGAGTAGGTGTGAAAATTCATAATTAGAGCGCAAATTTGCGCCAAGTTGAAGTGTGAACATAAACATTAATGGGCAATTTTCAAATAACCATAACTTTCTACTCAAGACTCGGAATGGAGCATGGAAGTAGGCGTTAGAAATGTCTTCAAAATTAGAGTATAACTATTCTCCCAGAAAATTGATCTAGGCATTCAATGTTTCAGGTAACCAGAACAAATAAATCTGATATATTATTGAACCAAAATGGTTCATATTTTTCATGAAATTGTTGAGTGAGTTAACCTCACAAAGTTTTGTTGGCTGCACATTTTGCAGAGTTAACAACAACTAGATCAGATTAGGATCAGCACAGATTCCATAAGAATGGAATATTCATAGGGGAATTATAGCCAGGAAGATGAGAATAGAGTGATGGATGTCCATTCGAGCATTGATGGAACAAACTCCAATGGACATGGATAAGGAAGGGATGAAAACATGAATATGGTAGAGACCATTAAAATTTTGCAGAAGGATGTCCAAATCCATAAATCTGGTAATGAAAGGATTATGAGAGACAAGGAGTAGCAAAAGGACTTCAACATGAAGTTAATGTAGATCTTGAACAGAATATAAAAGAAATTGGATGAGAGTGGCTCAAGAAAATATGGAAGTCACAAGTATCATGATGAGAAAATAAGAACTAGAAGTGTTACTAGACATCATCGTCACTCCCCGAGGAATTCCCATAAGAGACAACACAACATCTCAATTCCATCCCCTATCAGGAAGCACAAGAGGTATGGGGTGGATGAGCTACGGGGAGAAATGAACAAAATCAAACCTCCTACATTTGATGGTGAGCACAAGAAGGATGAATATGCAGAGACATAGTTGTTGGGCATGAGAAATTATTCTCAATTGCATAATTATTCTTCTCATACAGAAGGTAGAATTTCCATCTATCAACTCAATGGAAAGGCATCCGTGTGGTGGTATCAGCTTATGCAGGTGCATCACATTAAAGAGAAAAGCGCTACTTGGAGGGAATTCAAGTATTTTGAGAATAAATACTTGACTAAGAGATACTATGACAAGAAAATGAAATATTTATTTGAACTCAAGATTGGGATTATGACCATAGATGAATATGAAAGAAGGTTTTTAGAACTGTTGAAGTATGTTTCTTTCATTAAGGATGAGACATTTAATATTTAGAGGTATTTTAGTGGATTTTCATCTTTCATCAGTGACAAAATACAATATGATGATCCCAAAACATTGGAGGAGACAATAAGGTGAGACAAATTCCTATATGATCAGAAAAAATCAAGGCCAACTTTCCGAAAATCTTGGGAAGATAAAGAGAAATTCAAGATGGATCAGAGAAAGAAGGGGACTAAGCCACCATTCTTCAAAAATAATCCTCAGGGACAGCTAACTTCTAGAGAACCCAGAGCAATTGAGACAGGGGGTCAAAGGCCAAGGCAGCCACTTATTCAATGTTTGGTTTGTAAAAGAGATCATATGTTCAAAGATTTTCCTCACAAAGGTGAAAAATTGAGGATTGTTCAGAATGTATAACAAGTTGAAATAGTGGAGGACATGGTCATAAATGTACCAAGGATCTATGCATCCCTAGACAACAAGCAAGCAGAGTATCAGTCACATATGATTGAAGTGGAAGGTATGATCAACAACAAACCATTTCTACTTTAATTGATTCAGGAGCTATTCATAGTTATATAGATCCTAAGATGGTGGAAAGTTTTCACTTTCTAAGAAGCAAGCATGGAAAATCTTGGTTGGTGCAGCTGGATACCTGAGCCAAAATAAAATTTAATGAAATGGTTAAGTCGTGTCTTATGGACATGAATGGACTGAACACCAAGGAAGATTTGAACATCTTTCCTTTAGGTTCTTATAACTGTCTAATTGGGATGGATTGATTGGACCAACATCATGTTATCCTAGAATATCATAACAAGGAATTCAATTGCTTGGATGATGAAGGAAACCTAAGGAAAGTGCAGGGAATTCCCATGGCAGTAACCATCAGAGAAATTTCAGAATTGTAGCTGAAGAAATGTTATAGAAAAGGGTGTCAAATATTTGTAGCTCATATGGAAGAGACACCTAAAGATAAGGTGCCAAATTTGGAAGATCATGCAATCCTGGAATATTTTGAAGATGTTTTCAAGGAGGTACATACCAGGACTACCCCCAAAGAGAGATATTGATTTCTCTATAAATTTAATGCCTCGAGCAGCTCCAATGTCAAAGACTCCTTACTGAATGAATACACCAAAATTTAAGGGGTTGCAAATGCAGCTTGAAGAACTTTTGAAGAAGGGGTATATATGCCCATTTTTTTCACCTTGGGGTGCCCCAGTCTTGTTCATGAATAAGAAATATGGGAAATCAAGATTGTGAATTGATTTCAGAAAGTTGAATAAAGTGACTGTAAAGAACAAGTATCCTCTGCCAAGGATTGATGACCTCTTTGATCAATTAAAGGATGCAAAGATATTTTCAAAGATAGATCTCAGGTTAGGATACCATCAGGTAAGGATTAAAGAGGAATATATCATCAATACCACCGTTAGGACAAGGTATGGTCATTATGAGTTCACAGTGGTTCCATTTGGGTTGTCAAATGCACCAGATGTTTTCATGTGCTTAATGAATGGTGTTTTCCGAGAATATTTAGACAAGTTTGTCATTGTATTTTTGGATGACATCCTTGTATATTCCAAGTTAGAAGAAGAGCATGAGAATTATTTGAGGATGGTATTACATGTATTAAGGGACCATCAGTTGTATGCCAAATTGAGCAAGTGCTCATTTTATCAGAAGAAAATTCATCATTTGGGACATATCATTTCAAAGGATGGGATAGCAATGGATCCTGAGAAGATAGAAGCCATTAGAGAATGGTCAACGCCAAATAATGTGACAGGGGTCAGATCATTCATGGGCCTTGCAGGCTACTATAGTATATTTATTGAAATATTATCAAAGATTACACACCCAATGACTTCCTTGCAAAAGAAGGGTGTGAAGTTTTAGTGGACATTGTATTGTGAAAAGAGTTTCCAACACTTGAAACAATTATTAACAACTGCTCCAATACTAAGGATTGCAGACTCAAATAAAGACTTCATTGTATGCATAGATGCATGTAAAGAAGGACTTGGTGGATTCCTCAGTCAAAATGGGTTTGTTATATGTTATGAATCAAGGAAGTTGATGGATCATGAAAGACATTATGCCACTCATGATTTGGAGTTGGCATCCATAATGCATGCCTTGAGGAAATGGAGACACTACCTCATGGGGAAGAGGTTTGAGCTGAAGACATACCATAATGGTCTAAACTGTTTATTTGATCAGCCACCTCTAAATACTAGGCAAAGAAGATGGTTAGAATTTCTAAGTGAATATGGCTTTGATATAAAGCATATCAAGGGGAAAGAGAACAAAGTGGTTGATGCACTCAGCAGAAGAGTGCATGAATTGTATATTATAGCCATTAGCATGTACAAATTGGATTTGAAAGACAAAATTATGGAGGCTACAAAATTAGATTTGCAATACAAAGAATTAGTGGAAAAATTACAACAAGGTAATTTGCAACAGAAAAATGAAGAATACAAGCTACATAATGATGAAATTATCATGTACAGAGGCAAAATTTATGTACCAAATTCCCAGGAATTGAAAAATCTGATATTGAGAGAAATGCATAATGTACCTTATGCTGGGCACCCGGGTTATCAGAAAAATATTGCAGTTGTCAAAAGCCAATATTATTGGCCAGGCATGAAGAAAGAAGTTGTTGATTTTATTTCCAAATGATTGCAATGTCAAAAGGTAAAGGTTGAACATATACACCCAACTGGTTTGCTACATCCATTAACCATTCCTGAGTGGAAATGGGAAGTTGTAACAATGGATTTAATCACCAAAATTCCCAGAAAAAACAAGAAACATGATTCTATCATGGTAATCGTGGATAAGCTTACTAAAGCTACCCATTTTATTCCAGTAAAGCTCACTCACAAGGCAGCCAATATTTTTTATGTTTATATGAGATAAATTTCTCGATTACATGGCATACCCAAGAAAACTGTGTCTGGCAAAGATCCAAAATTTACCTGAAATTTTTGGAAGGGATTATTTAATGGATTTGGAACAAATTTGAATTTTAGTACAACTTATCATCCAGAATCATATGGACAAATAGAGAGGGTGAATCAAGTGATTGAGGATATGTTGAGGATGTATGTGATGGATAAACCATCAAAATGGGAAGACTACCTACACTTAGTAGAGTTCTCTTATAACAATGGGGACCAAACATATCTAAAGGTGAGCCCATTTGAGGCAATTTATGGTAGAAAGTGAAACACACTAGTAAGATGGGATAACCCAGTAGATAGAGAAATGGTTGGGCCATATTTACTCAAGGAAATGGAGGAGAAAATGTTGAAAATAAAACAAAATTTAAAGGTTTCCCAAGACAAGAAGAAAAGCTATGTTGATAAGGAAAAAACTCACAGGGAATTTAAAGTGGGGGACCATGTATTCTTGAAAGTGAAGGCCAACAGAAGTTCCCTGAAGTTGGGAAATTGTTCAAAGTTGGCAGCTTGCTATTGTGGGATGTTTGAAATCTTAGAAAGGATTGGTCCAATAGATTATATGATTGCATTTCCTGCATCTATGTATGTTCATAATGTATTCCATGTATCATTGCTCAAGAAATATCTACCTGATGTTAATCATGTTATTGATTGGAATGTGATTCAAGTGGAGCAAGAAGGTGTTTTCCAAGTGCATCTGATATGCATTATGGACTGGAAAATCAAATAGCTATGGAATCAAGCCATAGGGATTGTAAAGGTCCAATGGATCTGGTATGGTCGTGAGGACACTACTTGGGAGAATGAGGATGCAATGCATGTAGAATAACCGAATATTTTTTAGGATTTTTGAATTTTTTGTTGTATATGTGTACATAATACATTGAGGAGAGTGCATAAATAAGGGGAGGGGATTGTAATATCCCTAGGCCAAACCCAATTTTAAATATTAATACAAATGTACATAATTTGGTGAGTTGTTTGAAATCATTTTTGTATGCACCTTTCATGGCAAAGTGTGGGTAGGTACGACGCACTAAAATGATGAAGTGTGCACATTCCAAGATACCGTGTGTAACAACTTAAGTGTGTGTTATTTTTAGTCTAGGGAGCCTTTGTGTATATGGTGTGTTGTATAGGTTGGTGAGCCAGTTTTATGATGATTAGGCTGGAGAGCCTAGATGTTAAAGGCCAATGAGCCTATTTTTTTATATGTCCTATCAGTAATATAAAATACATCGTTGCGCACAAATCGACCACGATAAAAGAGTATGGGGGACTAAACTCCACTAGTTAGGGAAACGGGGTGCTAAAAGTTAAGAAAAATGGGCTAAGCTAGGGAGCTTAAGCCAAAAAGAAATATTATATTAATATTTCTTAAGTATAAAGTATGGATAATTATTTAATCCTAAGTTCTAAGGTTGGGGAAAAGTGGGACAAAGTAGCTCCCCACATGACAAGTGTCAAGTCGGGAAAATGCATACATATAGTTTGCACTTAGTTCATTTTCCCATTCCGCCCATCATTTAGGCATCCATTCAATCATTAGAGGATATTTAACTCACTTAGTCAGTTGTCATCCATACCTTCATGTCACTGTACCTGAACCAGTACCATATCCATACCCATGCATGTTTTTGTAGCTGGTTAGCTTGGGAGATAGAATAAAGAAGTGGGTTGTCAGTCCCGTGGGGTATTGAATAGGCGGGTTGTCAAGCCCATGAGAAATCTCTCTAGGTGAGAGAATTGTTGAGAATTGATTTCCCGAAGGTGCTAAACTACATCTACAGGGCTCTGAGACTTCCTGTATGGCCTGTTGCTGAAGCACAAAAAGGAAGTGGGGAAGTTGAAGGATTGTTGAGAAGAGAAGTGGCACACTTCCTAGGGTGGGATAGGCATGTGGGGAATGAGGGACTGTAGGCTATTAGTTTGAGTTGGAACCTATGACAGTGTCATTTCCATTGTCTATGACACATCATCCTGGTTAGGAATCCCTTTACCTGGGTGGAGTTTAGTCCCAGCTCGAGGGTGACCCACTACTAAGAGTGATGACCAGTTTGGTCTAAGGATGGGAGGTTTGTGGAAGGTCTACATGCAGTTGGTGATATTTTTACCAAGATAAGTTTCAATTGTGTGATAAATTTACATGTTGCATTATTATTTACGTGTTTATTTTTACGGGTTTATCCTATGTGTGCTTATAATTGTCTTTATATTTATGGGTATTGTCTCTATATGTTTCATGTATATGTTTACTATTATTCCAGTATGAATCTATGCATTTACAGAATGTATTTGTTTGTTTACATTTTATATATAAAGTTCCACAAGAGTTCTGTGTGTATATGTTTTAATTGCATGTAGTTCGAAAAAATTATGTGGCACAACTCAGTTGGATGTTGGGTATGTTACAGTATGTTGAGCAGAGAATAAAAGCATTTTTTTAAGTAGCATGGCTTGGCATGGGTGGTCGGGTATGTTACAATAGTTCTTGTCAAACTTGTGGTAATATCCTGTCAATCCTAAGAATCCTCTAAGTTTCTTCAAAGTTTTGGGAATTGGCCATTCCCATATAGATTTAATTATGTTAGGGTCCATTTTTACACCCTCATGAGATACAATATAACCCAAATATTCCACTTCTTGAACCCCAAAGACACACTTAAAAGGCTTTGCATAAAGTTGTTTCTCTTCCAATAGTTGTAATACTTTGTCAACATGTTGTACATGTTCTTCCCAAGATTTCTTGTAGATTAGTATGTCACAAATTTTCTAATGAAGGGCTTGAAAATAGAATTCATCAAGCTTTGAAATGTTGAAGGTGCATTAGTGAGTCCAAAAGGCATAACCAAAAATTCATAATGACCTTCATGTGTTCTACAATATGTTTTAGAAGTGTATCCATGTCTCATTTTGATTTGATGATATCCCGAATGAAGATCAAACTTAGTAAATATTTTTTCTCCATGTAATTCATTTAATAATTCATCAATGATAGGGATAGGAAACTTATCTTTGATGGTCATTTTGTTGATTTGTCTATAATTTGTATACATATTCCATGAGCCATATGTTTTTGTAACCAACACCAATGGTGAAGAGAAAGAACTCTGGCTATTTTGAATGATGCTAGCCTCTAACATTTCCTGGATCATGCGTTCAATATCACTCTTTTGTGCATATGGATACATGTAAGGCCTAATGTTAGGTGGTACATTTACTGGTTGCAAATGAATACCATGGTCATGGTATCGACTAGGTGGAAGACCCTTAAGAATTTCACCAAATAACTTGGAATGATTGTTGATAATTATTTGGAGATCTGATGGAGTTGGGGCTATATATGTTTGAATATCAAGTGAGCACAATTGTGCACCTACACCCTAGTGTCCCTTTTTGAGTAGTTTTTTCCATTCTATTAGATCTTATCACTTTAGATGGTTTCCCTTGGATACCTATAAGCTCAATTTCCTTGCCATTTGAGGAAAATCTCATAAACATATTTTGAAAATCAAAGACCACTATTCCCAGTGATTACAACCATTTGACCCCTAATACAACATTATCACCCACCATCTGGATGGATATCATGGGGCTATCTAGAAAATACTCCCCCATGTTGAGCTTAATGCTATGGCATTTCCCTAAACAATTTATGGTACCTCCATTTTCAATCATTACTTGAAACTCTAGTGCATGATACACAAACAAATTGAGATCTTTTGCTAAATTGTAATTGATGAAATTATGGGTGTTGCCCAAATCAATCAATATCATTACCTTTTTCTTTTTGATGTATCATTGTATCTTGAGTTTTTTTGGAGTAGCGATGTCGGTCAAAGCATGACAAGATATTGTTGGAGTAGTATCTTCTAGATTTGGGTCTTGTGACGGTTCCAATTCTTGATCTTCTTCCTCTTCATAGTCTATGTAGAATAATTTCTTCTCACCGCATTTATGCCCCTTACTCTACTTTCTATCACAATTGAAACATAGTCCTTTTGCTCCTCTTTCATACATTTGTTAAGGTTTCAACCTCGTTGGTTTAGTTACACTATCTTCTTCCTCTTCACATCCTATGTAGAATAATTTCTTCTCACCACATTTATGCCCTTTACTGTACTTGTTGTCATGATTGAAACATAGCCCTTTTTCTCTTTTTTCATCCATTTGTTGAGGTTTCAACCTTGTTGATTGAGATATGGTGGTATTATGACCCCCAAAACAATTTCTACCTACAATTCTATACATGTGTGTAGCCTTATTTTTGGCATGAATATGACAAGAATTTTGCATAGCTTCCATAATACTTGTAGGTTGTCTTAAGAAAATTTCATGTTTAATGTATTCTTTTAATCCACCCATGTAAGCTTAGAGCAAGTGTTCATCACTTAGGTTATCCACCCTTGTGAACAATACTAGGAATTATGAATTACATTCTTCAATATCACCTAACTACTTGATTCTTGTCAATTGACTGAAGTAGTCTTGTTCCCAAACTTTCCCATATTGTGATTCTAAGTCTCTTGTAAATAAACCCCAAGTGTAGTGATATAAAGGAGGCTTCCTTTTCACTATCCATTGATACCATTGATATAGTTTTATCTTAAATTTTAAGGTTTCTATGTGAATCATTTTCTTATCATCCATAATATTATGTAGTTCAAAATATTGCTCTATTTGGTTCACCCAAGTAAATACCTCTATACCATCAAACTTCTTTAATTCAATTTTGGGAAAGTTTAATTTAATACCCCCACCAAAATTAAATCCACTATTAGAGCTAGATTTACTAAATAGCTTAGTATTGGCAATTTGTTCAGCATGAGTACTACCTTTATTCTCATGATTCCATTTTGTTTTAATGTCTCCTTTAGGGAATCTCTCATCTACAGTTTGAAATATCAAGGAAGACATATTTTCCATTTCCTTCATGGAATTCCGTATCTCTTTTTATTTCATTCTTATTTTCTTCCATCTTATTTTCCAGATAATCCATATTTTTTTTCATACCCTCCATATTGTTTTCCATGCCATCCATCCTTCCTTCCATTACTTCAATTTGTCTTTGTAATTTTACCCAATTATTATACTCTTCATGCACATTCGTAATTTGTTCCTCTAATTTGGACAACCTATTACGTATGTCCTCATTTTCTTCTTGAGTCATAGATGAGACTTCTAGAGGTTTAATAGGTGTTGTCGCCTTTTTGGGACCTATATGGAGTAATAATAATAGTACTCCTCTATTCAATATTTATCAAAAATTTCAAATCACCCGAAACAAATATTCCAAAGATAATTATGCCAATTGTAAGTTACGTACCTTTAAAAAATCTAACTTGGAGTTTTTCCTCTTGGCTAACCTTCCTTCTGGTGTATCTCTAAACTTTTAGCCCTTATGGGTGTGAACTTTTGCTCTATAGTTCTTTGATATGTCCTCTCTACAATGCCACAAGTCTGGTCAAAATTGGATGTTCCCAGTGGAAGTTATGGTAACTTCCCCACACCTTGTTGATTGTTTTCCCTTCCAGGAGAGCGAACTTGTAAAGAGTGCTAAGAACACAATATCTGATACTCGATTCTAAAACTTGCACCAGAAATAATAAAAATTCTCCACTTTCCAATGAAACTAGTATCACTTAATTGGGATACTCACTGAAGAATATATCATTTTTTTACCCAGAACACATGTTTGAGACTAGTTAATATGACTAGCCAGGTATGCTATCTTACACAGGGTATATCTACAAATGTAGGATGACCCAGAAGGTGAAATTTATATCAAATATATATTTCTAATTTATATGAATATCCTCCTATTTTCAAGGACTAAAACATCATAAAAAATCAATTATAGAAAAAAATATGCGATAACTAAATTAAGGATGATTCCAAAACCCAATATTCCACAGGATATATCTCTAAAATTATAGAGCCTCAAGAGATGAAATTTTAACCACAAGTACCTTGATCTATCTTCTAAATATCCTCCAAGGATTTCCTTTTGAAAAGTTGTAGAACAAAAATTATAGAGAAAATTCTAAGCTATCGCAGATGCAGCAGCAAAACCCCAAGACCTTGAGATCTGATACCAAATGTTATGACCCAGCGCCTTAAAAGTGATAAGAAATCAACAAATTTAGTCCACTTAGAGGGGGAAACCTCCTTTACAATATATAAACTTCAGAACACACTATGAGATGAGATGAGATGATCCTAATACTAGATCTCCTTGATATATATATATATATATATATATATATATAGGAGAATAAATGGTTACAATTTAATGAAAGGGTGCAAAGAAGGGTTCTAATTGACCTACTAGAAATGTAATAATTCAATATCTAGGAAATAATAAGGAGTTTTATACATATCATGTGGCTTTGTCTAGGGATTAACACCATCCCTGACAGCATCACTAATTGGAGGGTATTTGAAGGGGACGAACAAATTGTTTCTTTTTTTACCAATGAGGAAAACTTTAAGGATTTGGCTATTAATGATGAATTTTATCAAAAGGATAATCGTTGAGAATGAAGATGGAGAGAATAATGAATAAAGGGGGAGGGAATCAGCTAAACCCAAACTTCACATTATGTCTAGAGGAGTGTTCAACCTCAAAAACCTCTTCGATTTACGAGAAAAATTTAAACATCCCAAGAATGTCAAAATGAGAATTTCTCGTCCTACCTATGAAGTTATAAATATAGGAATTGCAGATAACCCCAAGAATATTAACCTCAGGAAATCACTATCCCCGAGAAAAACAAGGCTTAGAAAAAGTTGTTTAAAGAGTACTAGGATGTTTTTTTCTAGTCCTGCCAAGCTTTGAAAACATATGATATTAGGATCATCTAGCACACCATACCACTAAGACTTGAATTCAAGTCGTTCCAGCATAAACTAAGGACATTTCATCCATATCTAGAACCTATGATGTAGAAAGAGATAAAAAAGATACTAGATTCAGAAAATGATAACTATCTCATTCCTCCTATGGAGAATCTCTTGCAGACTATATATGGATCTGAGATTATTTCACTTCTAGATGGATTCTAAAGATATAACCAGGTTTTGGTATGAAAATAAGATAGACTGAAGACAACTTTCTCTACTAAGTGGGGTACATTCGCCTAAAAACACATGCCATTTGGATTGATTTATGCAAGAGAAACCTTCAAGAGATCCATGGGTGTGGCCTTTAGAGGGATGATAAAAAAATGCATGGTGGTCTACTTATATGATTTCATGGTTTATTCCAAGAACGGAGCATACCACATCGCTCACTGTTGCACCTCTTTCGTCACCTTGGTAAGAAAATAAGAGGTGATTGCAAGCTCAGTTGGGTCTGCTGAGAAGGATAGCTGTAGAGAAAAGAGTTAGAGAAAGAACAAAACAAAATTATAACTAAGAATTAAACTAATAAAGAATAAAATCATAAGCATAGGGACATAGAGATAACAAGAAAAAAAAGACCCATGTCACCAATGTTTGAGGCTTGATCTATTGATGAAAACAAAGCACCAAGAAGAAAGGGGACTATGAGTCCCTTCTTCCTCCAAGGGAAGGCTCTTGGACCCTCACTAGTAGCACTTCTTACAACAAAGAAAATGAAAATGGTGATGAAAGAACTCTTTGCAAATCCACTCAATGGTGAGATGGATTGCTCAATGAAATGATGCCAACGTGTTCTTGTCAAGGATGGAGTCCTTAAAACAATATAGGCAGCATAACATTACTTTGAATTCCTTGAGAAAATGAGGTGCATTCATGGATTTTTATAGAATTGCATTGGGTTATTATGTAACTGCTTTGTAGTGTGAAAAGAGGCCATTTAGGGCATTATTAGGTCTTTGACCATCCCACCATTCGGATCCAGCCTGGATTTGGAGGTCAAATCAGCTTGGGAGCTGAACCATAAGTGGTTGGGAGGCCGAACACATTCATAAATCCATCGTTTAGCAGGTGTGCATATTTTTGCGCTAACAACCGTGCATCGTGCGCATATCCGCGCTTTCTACGTTTCTGTTCCGCGCATGTGCGTGCGCGCCCAATGTCTGCAAAGCGCTCTTCAATTTTTCACTACTTTGTATAGTTTTTTCCCTTTTTTGAATGCTGTGAGATTAATTCATGGACATGAATGGCTTCATTACTGTTTGACGATGCTGAGTTCTTGTAACCATGTGCGGACGAAATTTCAGTGATAAAAGATGCCCCCTGATGGATGAGGTTAGGAGCATATGTATAGCCGAAATCCATCAATGTTTCTTCTACTGAGAATGTTGTTTCTAAGAGAGAGCAATAGTGGGATCGTTCAGAGTGATCCATTGGAGAAAAAAGAACCGGTAGGACCCGATCTTCCATGAGGTGTATAAAATAGAAAACTGTGTACAAACGAGGTGGGCATGCCCCATGCTCGTGTTATGTAACTCTGGAAAAGATAATTGAAGTGTTGGTGTAGAAAACTGTAGTGCCCTCAGGGGTGGTCGTGATAGAGGCAGAAGACAATTCTGCAAATGAACATGCTCTGAATAGTAGGCATTGATCATGGTAATAAGTAGCAGCGATGGTGTGGGCATTGATAGCCCTGCCAAGTTCAGAAGTCTTCGGCAAATAAAATAACTAACTGCAACAGTTGCAAAGTAAGACCCACCGTAACATGATAAAGTGTTGGCGTCGAATGTTACGGGGGTCAACGACAGTAGGGAGCAATGGTGTTTTACCCTGTGTCGTCCGAGATCTCTCATTGAGTGGAGAATGAGAATCAAGATAATGTCGCCCTTCCAGAAAATGGTGTTGATGTCGACAAAAGGGGAGGCGACTCCCAGAAGCAAAGGGCTTCGTGAAATCTACTGAGGTAAGGAAGTGGTAGAGGTACATGGATGAAGTCAAGAAGTGGGAAGACTCAAGACTTCCCTGGGTTGAAGGATGTATGAGATAAAAAGTGGCCGCAACCGTGTAACGAGGTCGAGTGTCAGGGGGATGACAAGACCAGTGATAAGTTGTGCCAGAGGCAGGACAAGGTGAACAAATTCAGAGGGTAGAGGTAAGTGATCTATGGAGTGCTCTGAAGATATGGATGATTTCGGCAAGGGTAGATGATAAGTAATTCTCCAACCAAGGGTGATATGGGTTGTGTGTGGCCAAAAGGAAGGAAGCAAGTTGCCAAATGTGACGACAAAATAAAATTTAATGACTGGAAATAAAGGCGTTTGTACAATAAATAACGAATAATTGGGTAGAAACATACAAATACAGAAATGGGTGCCCCAGTGTGATATGGGTGGCCCCATTGGTGAGTTTCTGGATGAGGTAGGTAAAATGAAGGTAGGTTCGTAGATGAGCAAACTGATTGTGGATGAAATGGAGGGTTCATGATACTACGGAAGTGCAAGTAAAAAAATAGAACCGTAAAGAGATAATTCTGGGAGCCCGTGTGGGGAAGCTAGCAAAATGAGGAGAAGAAGTATGTGGTTGATTCACGACATGATAAAAGACTAGAAGGACTCCCATCCCTAAAGGGTAATAAAAAACAGCATGAGTGTCAAAAAGTGGCAAAAGGTGCTATGAATCGGACAACTCATGTGGGTAAGAATGCTACCGGGTAACAGTACCGAAGATGCAAATGGAGGCGTAGGTACTGCAGAGCCGGGAATGGGGATCCTAGAGGCCAATATCAGAGGGTGTCACTAGAAATGTAAATGTGATACAGCGGGAAAGACTACATGTCAGTGCTGAGTATATACCTTAAGGGGTTGTGTTGATGGATGATGATCAAGAACCTGCACACATGAACACCAAATACCCAAAGTGAACAATATCTGAAGAGAATCAAATATATGAGCATGTATTTGATAAATGTGACTATGCGCATGTGTACCTGACCATGATATGAAAAAAAGATACCCCGGGGGCTCAGGATGAAAAGTGACCCAGGGAGTGTTGTGATGTAGGTGACGGGATGTTGATCCCATGGTTGAAGACGGATTGAAAAATGGACACCGTGGGCTCCCAAAATGGTGAGTGGAAGTTTGGCAAAAGGAATATATATAGCTGTAGGGCCCACATTGCCACCTCATTTTTACCTGCTGCAATAGTGACTGGACGAGCAGTTTTCAGAGGAGATTGGGAGATTCGCGGAGGACGAGGCAACCAATTGAGGATCTGCGAGTATCAAGTTAGTGGTCTGATCATCCTACATAGAAATAGGTTTTCAATTTTTGGGCAGGGGCTGTACGGAGGGTCGTACAGAGGTATTTAGGGGGAATGGGCCCCACATGCATGGGAAACCTGGTGATAGGCACGCATGCGTGCGTGCCTACCCACGGGATATGCGTGCATGGGGTGCGGTAGAGGGAATTTAAGGTGCACTCAGTGGGCGCGCCTGTGAGGTGAACAGGCGCACACCAGTGCGCGTCTGTGGGGTTGACAGGCGTGAAACTTTGTGCGTCTGTATGGTGAACAGGCGCGTGTAGGGGCGCACCTGTGAAGCAAACAGGTGTGCACCAATGCGCACCTGTGTAGTGAACAGGCGTGCATATTTGCGCACATGTGGAGTGAACAGGCGCGCCTGTGTGCGGGCCTGTGTAGTGAACAGGCGCGCATGTGTGCGCGCCTGTGGGTAAAAAAACCGCGCCTAGGAGGCAAGGTTGAAGTGTAAAAAATAAGTCTTTTTGGATATTGTTGATGGTTGCATGAGCTGATATAGGGCTCTGTGTTGTCTACAGGTGGACGGTGAGGACGATGCCAGTGTGGTGGCGAGAGCGAGACTGGGCCCAGTTACGAGACGTCGTGGACATTGAGGAGCCTGGTGTACGTGCGACTTTGGCAACCTGTGGGTTGCTAAAGTTTTTTGAGTGCCTGTTGATATGAGCACAGGAGTATCTGCTACAGTTCCTGATCCAGATGTGGAGTCCGGAGCTATACTGCTTCCTCGTTCGAGGAGAGCAGCTCCCCTACACTACGATGGAGGATATATAATTCTTGACTAGGCTCCCCTTTCGAGGAACACCCCTACCAGCGGAGCCAGTGTTGCCCAGGACTATGTTGCTTGCCGATATTGGCCAGAGATACTGCTCAGGTCGAGACTTTATGTCTGGGACTATGGTGAGTATATCGGTGATAGATTCCCTGGCGCATCATTGTATAGCAGCGATGAATGTGTGGGTATATGGATCACTGGCGACCCAGTGGATTAGTGGTGGCCAGCTTCTGGTGCTGGAGAGAGTGTTGGTCGGCGAGCAGTTCGCTTGGGGGCTAATGCTGCATGTGAGGATGGTGGCTCAGTTGGAACACTATCGGTCCACTGGTGCGGGGGATTTTTCTTTTGGGTCCATCGTAGTGGCCTGGTTTTTAGAGAGGGTGTCGATGTTGCGCCCGAGGATCTCACTGGAGATGTCGGGGGCACGAGAGCCATGGTTGAGGAAGTGGTCTACAGTTTTTCTTCATCACGGTGGTGGTGAAGGTGGCCACTTCTTTTTGACAGAGGCGTCACAGGTATGGCGGAAGATGTCGCAGGTGATACTTCGATACCCCTATGCTAGGGTGGACTTCTGGGGTGACCTAGACATGGTGCTACCTCCATGGGAGGTTTTTGATCATCGAGGTATGTTTAGTATTGGTGTGCATGTTTTGGTTTATGTTGTGTTTTGATATAGCAGTCCAGATTTATATGATATAGATGTTGATACTATATGTTGTTTGTTTGCATGTGCAGATGTGGCACCTCGCGGACGCGAGGCGGAGATGCAGAGAGCGTCGGCTTGTCGAGAGCCAGAGAGACTACCACATGGAGAGAGACATCGGTGCGAGGATGTCGTGGGGCAACCAGTTGAGCCCGAGAGGGTAGCGAGGCAGCGCCGGTTTGATGACACTGGTGTGGGGCCATCACACGCTCCTCCAGCGGCGACCGGAGTGGATTTTGATGACATATGTCGTCGTTTGGAGACGGTTTTATAAGATGTGCTTGAGGGAATGTGGATGCGCATCTAGGATGAGAGTTTCCTGGAGCAGTGTGTGGGGTCACCGCCACCATGGCGGTCCATAGTGCGTCGAGCAGTAGTGCTGGCTGCTATGACGAGTGGACGTCTGCCGCCAGCACAGGAGGGTCATGTGGGTGGACCACCACCACCTGGGGAAGGTGGTGGTGGGCTGCCACCGCCTGAGGGAGGAGCAGGTGGTGGCGCAATAGAGGCACCATGAGTGATGCATGATGTATATCTTTTTTGTTATATATATGCTGGTGAGCCCATTTTTTGTACCAAGCTGCTACATTGGCCTGTGGGTACATGTATTTTTGTATGTAAACATTCGGATGGCCTGATGGGCCTTTTATATATATATGAGTATACATATTTGAGAGCCTAATGTTGTCTACATGTTTTGTGTTGATGTTTTGAGTACGTCATTTCTATATATATGCTATGACAGGTTTTTGTGATATGTTTATGTATGTGTAGCTTGATGTGATAGATGCCAATCTAACACCATGTTATCTATTCGATCTGTTTTTTGATTCAATTTTCTTGGAATATGTGTGAATGTAATGGAATCAATATGTCGAGATAACAGCCTAACCTGCAGGTATTTACGAAAGAGGCACGGATCGCGTACACAGTATACATTGTTGAGTTGGAGAACGACTAGTTGGGAGTTGAGGAAGACGCTAAGGTGATGAATATGATGATGTTGGGCATTGGCCAGGAGGCCAATGACAACAGTGTATTCAACTTGGTTGTTGGTTGCTGGCCCCAAACATATTCTGAGGGGGTGTAGAGAGCCCAGGCAGCCGAAGCGATATTTTGTGTCCAACGACTGGCACCGTCGACATAACCAATGTGGTAAGCTGGTGTAGTAAGCATCTGTCAATAGCACAAGGGATAGTTTAGACGTGAGGGAAGGAGAAAAAATATTAAAAACACTAAAAAGAAGAAATAACCTAAAGTAGAAAGACTACTTTTAAGCATAAAATTTCTTGAGATACAACCCGTTGACGAGGTCTTTAAGAGAGAGGCCTTCGGGAGAGGCCAGGATGTATGCACCTTTGGTGAGGGAATGTTGGATAATGTAAGGGCCATGCCAAAGTGATTCAAATTTGCCATGTCCAAAGGTATCGTGAGAAATATCATAAGCCAGGACGAGCTCACCTTCGCGAAATGATCGAAGGTTGACATGGCGATCAAAGGTAGCCTTGGATCATTTTTTAGCTGCCTCATTGTTCTGTAAGGAAGACCGACGATCTTCATCCAGAGACTCCAAGTTCAGCAAGCGCTGCTCCATTGGAGAAGTGTCAAGTAATAGCTCAATTGCGGTGCGTAAGGTGGGAATTTCACACTCGATGGGAAGAGTTGCCTCGACCCCATGGACTAAATGAAAGGGTGTGAAACCAGTAGCAGTTTTCACAGCTATTCGGTAAGCCCATAGCACAGAAAATAACATATGATGCCAATTGGTTTTATGTTTATTAAATGTGCGTTGTAACATGGTCTTGAGGACTTTGTTAACTGCCTCGACCTGTCCGTTTAACTGAGGGTAATATGGTGAGGCAAACTCATGAGAGAAGCCTAAAGGAGAGGAGACTCCGACGAAGATCTCATTCTCAAAGTGTTTCCCATGGTCGGAAACGAGTTGGAGGGTTACTCCAAAACGGGATATGATGTGGTTAAAGAAAAAATGTGCCGCAGTGTCAGCGGTATTGTTGAAAGTGGGCATAGCTTCGGCCCATTTGGTGAAGTAATCAACAGCGACAACAATGTATTTGTGACCTTTGCTGGAGGGGGGATTACAAGTCATAAAGTTGATGCCCCATTTGCAAAAAGGGTCGACTGTAATGACAAGGTGGAGAAGAGCGGGGGGAGCCCGGGCTTTGTTGGCGTAGAGCTGACATTGCTCACATCGTTTCACGGCACGAATGCAATCATGAAACAAGGTAGGCCAAAAGTAACCGGCTCAGATAATCTTTTGAGCAGTGGATATACCCGAAAGATGGCCCCCACATGCGCCATTGTGGCAGTCATTTAAGACTCTATTGACCTCATCAATATTCAGGCACTGACGAAGAATGGTGTTGACGCCCCACCAGTATAGAATGTCTCCGATGAGAAGGTAGCGGGGGGCCTGATGGTGAATACGTCGATGATCGTCTCATGAAAGGTGGTTACCGAACTTTTGAGTTTGGAGGTAGACGAGAAGGTCATCGTACCAAGGATCATCCGAAGTGATGTAAAAGAGATGTTCGTCTGGAAAGTCGGTGTTGACAGGGGCACTGGTAGTGTCAGAGGGGAAGGTCGTGACAAGTTCGGCGAGAATGAGGCCCTTCTTAATATTAGGTGTGGAGAACTCGAGGTCGTATTCTTGAAGGATAACGATCCATCAAGAAAATTTTCAATTAACTTGCCGATGGCTGAGCAAGTACTACATAGAGTTGGAATCTGCGATGACCTTTGTGGTGCGAAGTAGAATGTAATGGCATAGTTTCTGGACTGCGAGGACAACTGTAAGAGCAAGTCTCTCTTTGTGTTTATACTTCAAGGATGGTCCTGAGAGGTTATTACTAACGTAATAAATGATGTGTTCATGATTGTCATCTCTGAGCTGGATGAGGACGCTGGCTATTGATATAGCTGATGTTGATACGTAGAGGATGTAGTCGCGATTATAGTCAGGTGCGCTAATTAAAGGTGCATTTGAACGCGCTGCTTTAAGATCGTCAAATGACTGTTGGGCATGGTCATCCCAGTGAAAATGGATGTCGTGATGTAATAAGCAGACGAAACCATGTGTGCATATGGCATAATCAGGAACAAAGCGTCTAAGAAAGTTATCTTTGCCCTGTAGACTCTGAAGTTGTCGTAAATTCCAGGGAGGTGGAATTTTGTTGATAGCTTGGACTTTGAGGGGGTCTACAGCAATACCGCTTTGGGAAACAATAAAACCGAGGAGGTGCCTTGTGGTGACACAGAATACACACTTGAGGGGATTCAAGCGGATGTTTTACTGATGACACCGCTGAAAGATGATTCGTAAATCATCGAGATGTTGGGTACGTTTCATGGATCGAGTTGTGAGGTCGTCCAGGTAGGCGAGGATGATTGTAGCCAGATCATGGAAGATGTGTGTCATCGCTCGCTAGAAAGTTGCGCCAGCATTCTTTAAGCCAAAAGGCATGACACGATATGAAAAGGTACCCCACGGGGTAGTGAATGTGGTTTTATACTGATTGGCTGGGTGGATTTGATTTTGGTTATAGCCAGAGAATCCATCCATAAAGGAGAGAGCCTCGTGGACGACGCAGTCGTCGATAATTTGATCGATGAAAGGCGTTGGAAAGTTGTATTTGGGACATGCATTATTGAGAGTGAAAGTCTGTGCAAATGCAGATAGTGCCCTATTTTTTGTCGATGGGTACAGGGTTGGAAACCCATGAAGTATAAGCGATGGGGTAAATAAACTCGGCAGCACGTAATTTTTCGATGTCAACTTTGATAGTCGCGGCTTTGGATGGGTGTAGTGGTCATTGTTTCTGGAAAACTGATGTGATGTCGGGCCAGGTGTCGATGCGATGTTCAACAATAGAGGGATCGAGTCCAGGCATTTTTGTGTATGCCCAGGAAAAAATATCCCTATATTCCTGGAAGAGGGCTTTATATGCGTTGATTTCTTGAGGAGTGCAAGCAGCTCCAATGGTGATTTCTTCGACGATGCCATGTTTAATGGAAATGTCGAATTTGATGGTGGGGGAAATGTTGGCCATGTTGCCTTCTTCAAACGCATCAAGGGCAGGAATGGGATTGTTGAACCAATCGATAGGCCCTGATGGGATAAAATCTTTGGTTTCAACCGCATAAATGGGGTTCTGGTTAGGAGGCATGAGGGCTTCCTGTGGAGAGAAGAGTGCACGGTGATATAGCGCATCCCAGGGAGAGTCTGGGTAGGTTAGCTCTTAGAGTATTTCCTCATCGCATTGGAAACATCGGGAATACAAGGGGTCGTGCGGAGTGATCTCAGTGACATTGTGATTGCCCCCGAATGAAGAATCAGGGAGAATAATGCGAGGAGATGGAGAGGGTTCACTCAACATAAACCATATATTGAAGTATTAAGGGGTACCCGTGGTGGTTGGGTGGAGAGTGTTCATAGGGGAATGAGTAGGAGAGTTGGTGGGGTTGCGGGGTAAATCCTCAGAGACGTTATCTAAGAACCATGGAGGAGTTGGGAGGGCCTCGGGTTCATGAGAAATGACACAAAGATCCTCTAGTGACGAGGTAATGTCAATTATCACCTCTACGGGTCGGTGAAGCAGGGCCAATTGACATTGCCTGTATTCAAGGATCATAGGACACTGGTATGTAAAATGGGCTAATGAATCACAGAGAGAACAAGGGCATCTCATACGTTCATTGACTGAAGTGGTGACATAGCGGATGTCAGTGATATTTGTTGATGAGGACATAGCAGGACTGGGGTGGTTCTGGAATTTCTGGCGTATAGCCGCTAATGTCTGCTGAAAGCGTGGCAGTGTTGGGCAATGATGGGTGTAATGGCCATACTCTGAACATATAGCACAAGCGTATTTGGTCCTCAACCCTTTACTACTGGAAGGGTGGGTGATAGTGGTGGGACTAGAAGTAGTGGCGGTGTTGTGGGAGTTTGATTGAGGGGGATAAAATTTTGTAATTCAGGTAGTGATGGGAAATTGTTGGTTTGGTGGCCCTCTTTCTCACATAGTACGCAAGGTGGTGGGATGCGTGGAGGAAGTGGAGCGGTGGGATCTTTCTTATTTCTCCTGCCCCCAGCTATAGCCGAGGGGTTAGTGAGTGGGGGGGTGGTGTTGGGTAAGGATGAGAATCGTCATGGGGAGGCCTTCCTGTGGGGGAAAGGATGGTCAAGGGACCATCTCAGGTGGGTGTAAATACCACACTAGGATTGCTAACACCATATTGGGTAGTGTGAGCGTTGCGGCTACCTGAAAAGATTCTATACCTAGTGGGGGGTAGAAGAAAGGAATTTGGGTAAGGGGTTGGGGGACTGTCTCCCAAATGGGACTATGCCCCTGAGGAGATGTGGATTCGTGGACTGTTGGGGTCGACGAGTGCGCAGGAGGCTTCGGCGGGAGTGGTTCTGCGACTATTGGGATGTCAGGAATGACTGAATCCTCCTAAGGAGGACGAGCATCCTCTATGTGAGTTTTGTTAGATGATATGATGCACACTTGATTAGTAGGATGAAGGAGTGGTGGTGCTCCATGGTATGTTCCTAACAAGGATGGATCTTTAAAAATCCCAGGATTGATCTCGATGAGTGGATATGCATCTTGATTTGTGTGGATGAGGGGAAGAATGTTATCGAGTTTGGCAGATGGGTTAGGCTCATAATGTGAGACTTGGTCTATGGTCACGATCTTCCCATTATGGGGGAACATCATTGTCTAAAAGACAGAATATGCCACTGCCTTCATAGCGTACATGTAGCTACGACTGAATAGGATATTATAATCGAGCGGGGCGTCGATAACTTCGATGTCGATGACAATAGTCTTGCCCCCAAGTTCGACGGGGACGTTTTGGAAGAGCCCTTCAGGAGAGGATGGTCATCCATCATAATATCGTAATGTGATGGTAGAGGGTATTAGTTCCGGGGAACCAATTTTCTACCATACTGTTTTGGACATGATGCACGTAGATACACCTTCATCAATGATACACCGATGAACTGTGATGTTTCGTATTTTCACTGGTATTTGAAAAGCGATCAAGGTGGGAAGACGAGGTTCTCCACTATCAATATCAAAGGTCACGGGCTGGATCCCATCCAAGAGGTGGGTGCCTCAAGGGGGGACGCATAGAACAACCGGACCTCAACCTTCAACCCTTCATGGGTATCTCCCTGCCTTATGGTGATTGGAACACTTGACTTGGAGGATTTGTAGTTCCCTATTTGACAACCTCTATGTTTTGACAATGTGAGAACCAGATAACGGGGAGTTATTTGGATGCCTATCCCCGAAATCCTACCTAGACTAAAAAAATTCTTTTGGCACCTCCTATGGAGGAAAAATTAGTGAGTTTTTAGAAATATTTTAGATGTAGTTGTTTTGGGAGGTTGGGGGTGCAAACCAACCTCGTTGATTAAAAATGGGAGTGGATAGTCTCGTCAAGAAAAGATGGGGTATTTTCGGAATCCCTTTGGAGGAAACTTACTTTGACCTCCACGTTTCAAGAAGAAGCTATGTGAGTGACAAGTGACTTTTGTGTGTGAGTGGAAGTGTGCCAATTTTTAGTGAATTAGATGTCACCTTGTTGCATGTGGACTTCGCTTGGTCCTTACAAGAGTTTGATTACCTAATTAACTAAGTTCCTTTGGTACAACCTTGTGTAATTCAAAATCCCTAGGAAGCTATCATGTGGACATGTGGGTCCGTTACTATCCTTTAACTCCCTATTGTGATGTAATCTAAGAAAAGCTTAAAACTATCCTAGATTCAACATGTGGGCATGTATGGGCCCGTTACAAACCTTTAAACTTCCCTAGTGTTTTTTATCTACGAAAGCCAAATTTCAAACACTATCCTATCTTTGTAGCATGTGGGCATGTATGGGCCCGTTACAATATTAATATGTGTTTGAAAAACAAAACTAAGAGGGGTCCCAAGAAGGGTCGTTGTCCTCTCCTAAAGGTTTTAAACTTTGTTAAGGGAGATGAAATTGTTTCACAATCTTATTCTGATTCTCAAGGTCGCTTGAAGGCGCGAGAGAAGAGCATACTAAGTGATTGTAATTCAACTCCTAGTCTCAATGTAAGTTAGATCTGATTAAAGATGATTTCCACCTTATATTATAAGTCAAAACAAGCCATCCATGTGGCAAAAAGCAAAGAAGGGAAATTGATTTTATCCTCCTAAGTGCCTATGTGTGTTTGACTAACCCCTTTATATGATGAGGGGACTAAGTGTGGTGYTGCTTTTAMAACATGCTTGACATCATTTTTAAGAAGGCAAATGGCCTTCCCCACATCCCAATGACTTACAATGTGAAATTTTGCTCAAATGYGCGGCCCCTAGTGAAGACATAGGCGCACAGAGTGCAGGCGCGTGAACAGAGATGAATCTAAAAGCGCATSCRTGCAAAGAAAAGTTTTCACTTAAGCGCATGCACGCACGATGCACATCTGTGGGGTTGAATACCCGCGCACTTGTGGCAGGCGGTCGAGAAAGAAAAATCCGGATGGATTTCTCTCAATTCTCCTTTGAATTGGATGGTTGGCAGTTCGGCTTAGGCCAGTTAGTGCACCTGCAAGTTAAACAAACTAAAAGAAGAGCAAAATAAACCCAAATGAGGTAGTAATTTGATACCTTTCCCCAGTGGAGTCGCCAATCTGTTGCGCCTCTTTCATCACCTTGGTGAGAAAATAAGAGGTGCTTGCAAGCTCAGTTGGGTCTGCTAAGCAGGACAGATGTAGAGAAAAGAGTTAGAGAAAGAACAAAACAAAATTATAACTAAGAATTAAACTAATAAAGACTAAAATCATAAGCATAGGGACATAGAGATAAAAAGAAAAAAAAGACCCATGTCACCAATGTTTGAGGCTTGATCTATTGATGAAAACAAAGCACCAAGAAGAAAGGGGACTATGAGTCCCTTCTTCCTCCAAGGGAAGGCTCTTGGACCCTCACTAGTAGCTCTTCTTACAACAAAGAAAATGAAAATGGTGATGAAAGAACTCTTTGAAAATATACTCAATGGTGAGATGGATTGCTCAATGAAATGATGCCAATGTGTTCTTGTCAAGGATGGAGTCCTTAAAACAATATAGGCAGCATGACATTACTTTGAATTCCTTGAGAAAATGAGGTGCATTCATGGATTTTTATAGCATGGCATTGGGTTATTGTGTAGCTGCTTTGTAGTGTGAAAAGAGGCCATTTAGGGAATTATTAGGCCTTTGACCAGTCCACCATTCGGATCCAGCCCGGATTTGGAGGTCAAATCAGCTTGGGAGCTAAACGATAAGTGGTTGGGAGGCCGACCACATTCATAAATGTGTCATTTAGCAGGTGTGTGGATTTTTGTGCTAACAGTCGCGCATCGTGCGCATATGCACGCTTTCTACATTTATGTTCCGCGCATGTGCATGTGCGCCCAATGTCTGCAAAGTGCTCTTCAATTTTTCACTACTTTGTATAGTTTTTTCCCTTTTTTGAATGTTGTGAGATTAATTCATGGCCATGAATGGCTTCATTACTGTTTGACGATGCTGAGTTCTTGTAACCATGTGCGGACGAAATTTCAGTGATAACACTCACCTCACCCAAATTTTTGAAAGGTGCAGGAAGTATGGAATATATCTAAACCCAAAAAATACTATATTCAGAGTGGAGGAAGGAAAACTATTAGGCCACATTATTTCTAAATATGGTATCAATATTGACCCCGAATGAGTAAGGTTCATCTTACATCTTCCACTGCCTCACAACATGCATTCCATGCAATCTTTCTTTGGAAGGATCAATTTCGTGAGGAAATTCACACCTGATTTCGCAGAAATAATCAAACCAATAAAAAATATGGTACACAAAGATCTAGATTTTAAATGGAGAGAGGAAGGGAGAAAGGCCTTTAATGAAATCAAAGTTGTCATTCCCAAACACATGTTCTACGAAGTCTCTATTTCAGCAAGGATTTCTTCCTTTACACTTTTGCCTCTAATTAGTCATTAGTTGTAGTCCTCACTCAAAATGATGATAAAAACAGTGAGGCCCCTATCTAATTTATGAGCACAAACCTCCAAGGACCTAATCTTAACTACCATACCATTGAAAAACAAGATTACATTGTCTATAAAGTAGTAAAACACTTCAGATCATATATCCTCACGAACCATACTAAGGTTATAGTTCCCCATCCAGTGGTGAGGTCACTTTTCACGCAATAGGAAATGGGAGAAAGGAGTAGTAATTGGATGACATTCATCCAAGAATTCGATCTAGACATTAAATCAGAAAAGATAATCAGGGTCCAAGGGTTGTGTAAACTAGTTGTAGAATTCCAAGACCTTATAGAATCAGAGAATTCGGATTGGGATAATGAGTTGTCCCTATGGTGTAGTGAAGTAATGTATATCCCACCTGAGAAGGACTCCTAGTATATTAACTTATCTTATTTATTGCATCATGGAACTTTACCTGAACACTTAAATCCTAGGGAAAAGAGAAAAATTAAGCTAAAATCCACTCAGTATTGTCTCATTTATTATGTAATTTTTCATAGTAATTATGATGGTGTGTTGTTAAGATGTCTCTAAAACGCAGACACTAAGAGAGTGTTAGAGGAACTTCGTGATGGTCCAACAAGGGGACACATTGTACGAGAAAACACTACTCACAAAATTTTAAAGGCAGGATATTATTGACCAACTTTTTTCATGGATGTTGACACATATGTTAGAAAATTCATAGTTTGTCAATTTAGTGCTGGAAAAGAGAAAAGGGTAGTCATTCCATTGCAACCAGTGACAATTTTTAGACCTTTTGAGCAATAGGGAATAGACATAATAGAAGAGATAAATATGAACTCATCAAAATATCACAAATACATACTTATGACAATTGATTACTTTACAAGGTGGTCGAAATATATTCCCCTTACTCATGTTAATGAAAAAGTAGTGATTCAATTTTTGGAGAAGAACATCGTGATGAGATTTGGGGTGCCTTCGGTTTTGGTATTTGATAATGTTTCATATTTATCTTCTACTCTTAATTGAATTTTATTTAGATAAAGGGATTATTCTAAGATACTCTTCCAACTATTATCCATAGGGTAATGGTGTCACCAAGTCTAGTAATAAAAATCTTGTAAGGATCCTTAAGAACACAGTGGTATAAAATCACCGAAATTGGCACAATGCACTTCACAACTCACTGCACTTCACAACTCACTATGGGATAACAAGGCAACCCCTAAGGGAGATCTAGGGAATTTTTCTTACCTCTTGTTGTATGGAGAAGAATTTATCATACCAACTATCCTATATCTCCCATCCTTGCAACTTTTTCAATCCTCAAGAGGATAGCCCTTATCCAGCATGCAACAAAGAATTGAAACCCCCCTTATGGTTGAAGAAGAATGAGAAGATGGTATGAGGAAGTTTGCATCCCATCAACAAACAGTTAAAAAATGGTTTAATAATCATAAGGCTAGGGATAAGAATTTTGAAGAGGGGGACTTAGTTCTCAAGTGGGATAAAATCAATGAGCCAAAGGGGAACCATTCAAACTTCCAAAATTTGTGGCTTGGACCTTTTCAAATTGCTAAGAAGATTGGGGTAGGAACTTACCATTTGAAAAAACTTAGGGGTGAGCTGGAAGTTATTCCCATCAACGGCCAAGCCCTAAAATTCTTATTTTCATAGATTCCTTTAAGGAAGTATTCTATATTATAGCTTACCATTATTGTTTTTCATTTCATTTTTGATTGGTTAGGTTGGTGTTTCCATTTTTCAATTTACCTTTTTTTCTAGTATTATTTGGTTTTCTTGTTTTAGTTTCTATTTTGATTTTAGTGCAATTATGAGGGTGTTTTTGTTAAATGTGTGGCATAATTTCTTAATCCTGGGTCTCTATCTCTCAAGCCTTCAAGTTCAGATACAAATTGGGGAAAGCTTACTAAACTAGAGACTTCAACGCATGAATAATTCACATTTATATATGCAAATTACCTAGGGATAAAACAAGTTTCTTACCTCATGGCCAAGAAATATCGAGGGAAATGGAACACATAAAACTATGAATGATACTCTAGACAAAGTACAATCAATTCTTGTACTATTTAAGAAAGAAAGAAAAGAAAAGTATGAATTTATTTTCCTCCACTAAGAAACATATATCCTCCTCCTTAATTCACTCTTGGCACCTAGGCAACAAAGCCAGATACAAAATAATAAGCCAGAATGTACAATTTGGGATGGTATGTAGATATATCCACCAGGGCTATGGACACTCATTGGCAGCAGAGAAATATCTGTGAAATCAGCATGACTCCATCGAGGCTATGGTTCCTCGTTGGCAGGGTATCAACACCATGGTGAGATTATTAACTATAAAAAAGTAATAAAATCATGTCTTTCTAGCATCCTTGAGCTCCAACTCAATTCTTGCCAGGAAGGTATAAGTCATCGGTTTAATGGAAAGAGGCATGAAATTAGGTGAATCCCCATGAGTGGTTGACATGAATGTTCCATGGGTTATATGTATACATATTTGGGAATCATCCATGGGTCATTGTCTCGATTTTATGGACAACTCCCAAAGTGTATATTAGTATCATTAAAAGAGGAACGGAGATCCTAGCTTCTACCTGGGAATTGCATTTGTTGAGCACTCAACACACCCTTAAAAAATTTTGTAATTTTTTTGGTACAACTTTCTTTATTTTTCTTCATGCTTTGATTCTTGTGGAACCTTAATGATTTTTCGTTTTTGTTTCTTTAATTTTGGTGGATTTTCAATAGAATGGAGAAGGGATAACTGATTTAGAGAATGAAAGGAATCTCTCAACACTTCAAATTTCCCAAAATAATATTTGAAATCATTGTCAAAACTTAAGTTTGTTGATGCCTAAAAGTCACCCTTTGATAATATTGATGTCGAAGGTTATCAGGCATCGGTCGAGTCAATAAAGTACGGTGCAAAAGACACATTTCATATTCAATATCTCCAATGTTGATCAACGTCAGGTGTCGGCGATGTCAACAAGAAAACGTGCGTCAGTAGACAATAGGTAGAGGTGTCAGTTAATGTCGATGAATATCGAACATCGACACCCAACATGGTGCATATAAAAGTCATCCAAGAATGATTCAAGTGTCAATATCAATAATAAAGTCTCACCGAGATCAGGACCATCGAATTAGCTCAATAGGTCATCCCAACCATCGAATTTTTGGGTAAGTTTCATAGTGCAATATCAATTCAACACTATGGTTAACATATCACTTTTCCTCATTAATTAACATATCAGTACTGGTATAACCACACCACCATTCACATCATCATCAAAAAATCATCAAACCAAATCCATGTCATCTCATTTTGTCTCCATTGAGGTAAGTGTTTGATCTCATTGCTCACCGATAGCGCATCGATGTCGGCAGATCAAGACCAAGAAATTATGTTTTAGCACATAATCCTAGTGCTCGTCGATCACCAACGGACCATCAGCATTAACAAACTAGAGACCAAGATATGTACTTTTCTCATGTCAAAAACCCTATCGATGAACGATCATATTGTATCTAGCTACGATCTAGGTCGTCTATATTCATTCTTTCAACCCACGAGGTAGATCTAAACCGTCCATTGCAATACTCATTTTTTCATACCTTTCCATGATCTCAAACTATCCAAAAATACCACATCTTCATCTCGAAAAACTAACTACACAAAGTCACTTGAGCATGCATTTCGTCCATACTAAGATCAACGACCCAACATTTCCTTAAATCAATGAAACATTTAACAAGAGACATGCCTGATCCTGAATTGGACGTTGTTGTGCGCAAACTCTCTATCATTTGAAATACCTAACAAACTGAATTAAATTCCATTTGCATCTTTGTTCTGTGCAGCATATTAACTCCAAACTATGGTATAGATGACATAGTTAATTAATGAATATTTGTAAAATATTTAACAGTACTCGGCAATGACAAACTCGGATGGGACCGCTAGACATTGTCTATTTGAATTCAGTTTGGAAATTGTTTCCCCATTGTTTGCATATTTTCGTTTTTTAGTTTGTTGTGAAGAGTTCACGAGTGACCAAACTTTTGGTCTAAGATGAGTTGTGTCATGTTCTTTGTAAGACCCGAAAATGGTAAGTGTTGAAACTAGAAAAAACACTTCGCACTCAAGTATTTATGGTAAGTTACTTCTCTTTGAAATATTTGGATAGGAAGGGATATGAATCGAGTTATGTTGTTGTAGGGAAAATGTTGCCTCGAATACTGACAATTATTTAGTCGCCAAACACACCAAAGGGAAAGAATGAGTAGGTGGGAGAATATACTAGCTCGGATGCCAAGGCATTAGAATTTTCTCCCAAGACAAAATGGGTGATCAAGATGTATTAAAAGAAGTTGACCAAACCACCTCCTCTCTACAAGGACATATACACAAGCACAACATCCAAGGTACTTATGCCTTCCTGCCTCGATTTATATAATAATATCCACCACAAAAACTTTCCCAAGCTCACACCTCACAGTCACTTAGAAGTAAGGGTATTGGATGACCAAGTATTTCAAAACATAAAATGATCTTTATTGTACATGGTAGCATTCAAAACCCTGATTTCACCCTGTATAGAAACCTCAGAGTGGATCATTCACCATACCGATGCTAATAAATGTTTAATAAACAATGTGGATGGGGATTGTATTGGGTTTTTTCTTCCTACAGAGATCAATAAATATTATAAAATCAGAGATGCCAAATTCAAGTTAAAAAATGAGTTCATGATCAGATTCTATGAGCACCATATCGCATGTCAATTCTTGGAATCCTGGTGCAAATAAGACAATAAATTTGTGAATAGAACATAAAGATGATATAACACAATAAACCTTAGGGAGACATACATTTTCTTGCCCTGATATGCCAATTATACGAAGAAAATTATTTCTCCAAGTTTTTCAAAAACATGAATTCCATTGGCTTATACTATAGTTATATCTAGGAGCATTTTTAATTAGGGCACCATCATTTCTAAATAGATAAGAATTCAAGTAGAGAAAGAACATAAAACCAAGGTTGGGAAACCCATATTTTCTGCATAATGTCTTATCTGTTGGATGCAATATGTGCCAGGAATGTGTTCCTAGGAATGGGATTAAGTTGGCACATCTATGAGCTATGTGTACATTTTTATTTCATAATTTTATGGAAGAATGGGTACAGAAGTCTTATGCTTCAATATGTGATGATTTTATGGCCAGGATATATTTCTTTCTTTTCAAGCGAAACTACCCAAGGCTTTGATAAGTAGCAAGGAAGGTCATAGATAGGTTAGTTCAATAGTACTTGCAAGAGAAAAGTACCTACAATTTTTGGAGCTATCGGTGTGTTGAGCACTCAACACACCCTAAAATCCTTATGAAATTTTATCACTTTTGGGTACCACTTCTTTTCTTCATTGTCTGAATCAATTTCACTTTGGAAAATGGTTTATCTTTGTTTTTTTTTCTTGACTCTTATCATCAATTCAGTTTTGTTTGAACTTCTAAAACCTCATGCCTAAAATAACTTGACACCCGAATTAAGAATCGATAGCTAAACAATGCACATGACGCGTGCAGGGTCGGCGTCGGAAAAAAATTCAAGCAAGTAAAGGAACCACATAGTTACAACAATCGTAGAGCATTTATCCCCTTCTACATCGATGGAAGGCAGAGCTGGTTTGCATAAATTATTCACACGAAGTTTCAAGAGATAGTCGATCCCCTTCAGCATCGGCAAAATACGAGAAGGATAGACATTAACAAAGGTGTTGTGGCCATTACTGTTTGTATCAAGAAAGGTTGTTTCCTGTGATAAAGGTATGCCTATCCCTTTTTAAATATCTAAAACGGTTTTTTGAACCAATTCATTCTATGCACAAAGTTGAATCCTAGAGCATCCAAAGGACAAAAGAGAGTGTCTCGAGACTGTACTGACTCTATGATTAAAAAAAATAGGTTTAACAAGTTGTAGAGGTATGTTTTCAAGTTTGTCAATTCGTTGGTCGGGATTTGTATATGCATCTAGTTTTTTCTTGCACAATCTCTAAACTATGTTATAGTTTCAGGTAATATGTTTCCAAGAAATCCAACCACCAAACACTCTTCGAGAGCACCCAAGCTGAAAGAAGATGAAACAGGAGAAGGTTCTTCTCCGAGGACCACAAGGCAGTTGGAGTATGCTCCCAGGGTGGATCCTGTCAGTAAAACATCAACAAAGTAATCTTTTGTCCAACCTTCGTCCTTTAGTGATACTGAAGTAAGAACTAGATCCAAATTAATGCTCCCACAATGGGGGGATCTCTTCAATAGAATTAGCCGAGAAGAGTGCCCAGATTATATCCCAGACAGTGACCCGAATGTAAGGCTACTTGATGACCAGGTGTTCCCAAACATCTCATGGTCGTATTTACACATGGTGGCAAGTATAACCTCGGTTTTTCCTTGCATAGAGGTTCTGAAATGGTTAATCGACCATATGGATGGGCATAAGTGCTTGATCAATTATGAGAATGGTGGGTGTTTCGAAGTTTTCCTCCCGATAGAAGTCCAGAAATACTACAAGCTCAAGGACCCAGAGGAACGGCTGAACACAGACTTCATGGTGAAGTTATATGAATCCCATGACACTATCCGATTGATGGCCTCATGGTGGATGGAGGACAAGAATTTCACTAACCGGAGCAATGGTTAGTATGGGATGATTAACTTGAGGGGTCTATCCATCTATTTGATGGCTCTCATATGCTGACTATATGGAGAAAAGGATTTCTCCAAGTTTTCGGAAGCATGGATGTCATTTGAATGCATAGTCGTGATCTCCAGGAGTAGCTTCAACTAGGAGAGATAATCTCAAAACAATTAAGCATATGTGTATAGCAGGCTCAGATGCCAAAAGAAGGGGAGGCAACCACTTTCTACATGGCCTTGTACTTGCTCGATGTCATGTGCACAAGGAATTTCTTCATCGGCATAAATTTAACTTGGCATGTTGTGAAGCTCTCGGTCCACATCTACTTCATCATACTATGGGAGAACAGGTACAAGAAGTCTTATGCACTCATCTGCAATGAATTCATTGCTCATATTCATTTTATTATTTTTAAGAAGGAATGCACAAAATTATCTGTAGCAGCCAAGAAAATGGTAGCCAAGGTAGGCCATTGGTATTTAGACGAACGCTCAACCTACATCAGGGTATTTGGGGCCATTGAATCACCACATCACCGACCTTATCATGTCCCAGAATGGATTTTTGTGGAAGAAATATGTTGTCAGACTATCTTGCAGGGCTACAACGCCACATTAGTCAAGGACAAGAA
This sequence comes from Picea glauca, assembly GCA_000966675.3. Taxonomy (NCBI): domain Eukaryota; kingdom Viridiplantae; phylum Streptophyta; class Pinopsida; order Pinales; family Pinaceae; genus Picea; species Picea glauca. Next base: position 73,381 of record JZKD02S1731757.1, on the reverse strand, counting down.
GAAGGATTTCATACCCTACAGCTTCCATGTAGGGTTTTATATGGTGAAGGATACTGCTCAACCAAACAAGAAGGGTTGAGCCAACTTGAATTTGGGTTCCCGACAGGCTGATTCCGCAAGCACGACCCAAAATTCCTAGTCCTCCAACATTCTACACAGGTATCATCATGTTGGTTGTATGAGGTGGTGTAGAGAATGGCCAACCCAAACATGAACAAGTTCAAGGCCATGAGCATGAATGAACAGGTGGAAACAATAGAGAATTTGTCTCAAGAGGCCTTCAGAGCCAGAGAAGAAATCATAGCAACAAAGACAACATAGGCACAGAGAAGGGGATTACTCTTTATAGAAGAGGCACAACGAATCATTGATCAATAGAAAAATGACCCTGATCTAATAGAGATGATGAGTATTCTCTCTAATAACCCAATCAAAAGCTGAGGGGAACCAAGTGGCCTAGAGATGATGTGACTTGAGGAAATCATCAGGTCAGAAAACCTTGAAGTTCCACCATCACATATCGGATCACCAGGGGAAATTATGACCCAGCCCAAGATAGCAAGGACATCAGAAAGAACAAGTGCACCAAATCCCTTGCTCGATTTGATAACCATATATGATGATGAGGAAATTTCATAGGTGTCCCTGGTCACTCCAGTGTAGATCACAAAGGAGAAAGAACCTGACAGATCATCCACCGTGGGTCCTGATGCTCCAATTCAGATTCATTCATAGAGAGAGCATGAGATAGAAATTTCCTTAGAAACTGATCCACTCGATATACGAGGAACCCCAATGGAAATATCGAGGGATGAGCTATGATCGAGTGAAAAGAAAGAATAAATTACACAACATGAAATCATCATTTCAACATCCGATTACCAAGTAAGTATCGAACTTACCCCTGATTCATCAGTTTTGTTTGGTGCCTTACCACCCAATGAGAAACAACCAGAGGTCGAGCCATCAGGACATATAGAAGAGGTTCAAGAACCCATCCTTGAACAAATATACATAGTCGGGAGCCTGGGAAATAGTCTAATGTGGGGAGAACAATAAATCTCCGAACCTGTTGATGAGGTTGTCGATATACAAGAAATTTCCTACGACCAAAAGAGGAAATCCATCATGAAGAGAACCACTAATAAGAGGAGGCTTACATTGGACAATTCGATCCTCATCACCACAAAGGGAAAATTGATTAGCACAGAGCATGCCAAGATGTCTGATCTTATCGACGTAGGGATGGAAATCACAGATGCCACTTGTTAGTCCCTAAATTTGCACTTGACTGTGAGAGGGAAATCTAGGGCATCATTCATTTATTGCAAAGTATTTTTAAGGTTTTAAGATTTGGTTTTTGTAGGGTGGTTGAAGACTGGGTCAATATTACAGCATGACATGAAAATCAAGATCAAAACATAGCATATCCCACTGGCTGAATAATAGGTAGACACATAGATGGGC
>JZKD02S1731757.1:32441-71904 GCA_000966675.3 Picea glauca | reverse complement strand
AATGTCGATTAGTTAAATAGTCGTTACTCTTTTCGGATCTATTTTAATTCCTTTAGGTGAAATGATGTGTCCAAGAATCTTTCCTTCCTCCATGGAAAATGTGATTTTTTGGGATTAAGTGATATGACGTACCTCCTGCATTTCTCAAAGGTCTTCTTCAAGTGTTGTAAATTTTCTTCATTGGATGTTGAAAATACAGTGATGTCATCAAGGTAAATAACCACAAACCTGTCTTTCTCCCCAATGAAATCTATGTCCATAGCCCTTTGAAATGTATCTCCAGCGTTCATCAACCCGAAAGGCATCTTTTCATACATAAAGGTGCCCTAGGGAGTGGTAAAAGTTGTTTTCTTTTTGTCCTCTTTCATTACTGATATTTGATTGTACCCTGAATATCCATCAAGCATAGAAATTATCTTTGCACTGACAACTTTTTGTAAGATATAATCCATTTTTGGTAATGGATAATTGTCTTTCATAGAGCACCTATTTAGATTCTGGAAGTCTACACAGAACCTTATCTATCCGTTCTTTTTCCTGACAGGCACAAGGTTCGCTACCCATTATGAGTATCTTAGTCTAGTCACTATCTCTCACTGTAGTTGTTGACTTTCTGACTGATACTTCTGTCATTTCCTCATTCATATGAAAAATAGAATAACCTACATCATCTTCTACATCATATATAATATGATTAGTGGGATTATCGTGATCACTTACCAAATACACCAATATAACTTCTTTGTATAATCTTCGTTGTTCCCCACCAAAAATAGGTATGGTTGCATAGCTAAGGTCCATCTACAGAGTGCCACCTACCTTCTTAGCCCAAGATCTCGAAAGAAGCATTCCAAATTTTGGTGGTATGTCAGCCACGATAACATCTAATACCGCACTTTTCATAGGTAATTGGGAAAGAGTTACAACCACATATTTCATAAGTCCAAGACATTTGACTTTATTCAATTCAAAAGAATAGAGATCATAATATGGTCTAGTAATTTCCAACCATAATTCTTCCATCACCACCTTAGGCATGACATTATGTGAAGCACCAGAATCCATTAAGAAATTTTGCAATATCTTGTCATGGATATTTAGTGAAATGTAAAATGGTGTAGAGGCATCAATTATGTCTTCAATGTGAGTTCCAATAGTAATGGCGGGGTTTTCATCTTCAAGTTTGACTGTATCTGAGAAGGTGACATGAGCTGGAGCCTGTAGAGCCTTAAGGATAGTTTTTCTGAAGGGTTCTGTTTTCAAGAGTTCTAATAATGGTACTGGAATCTTGATTTTGTTGATTTCATGTTCTAAATTGAAAACATAAACATTTTTATCTAGTTCCCTTATATCAACAGTGCTATCCTTGGTAGGTTTCTTCAATGGTTGATCATCTTGGACATTGGGAACACCTTTGATTGCCCCTGTCTTAATTGGAGTACTGGCCTTCTTTGTATAAATAGGTGGATCTACTTTACGTTCATGGGAACCAAATCTGAGATTGTATTTTTTCCCTTTACGTTCTTGCTGGACAATCTCATCTCCATCCCCTTCCTCAAATTGATTTGCAATCAAAGCATCTTCATATTCCTGTTGTGTCACATGTAGAGCAGATGATTTGGAATCATTCAAATGAACTACAAGGTCTTCTTATGTATCATCCTCATCTTCCTCCTCATCTACTGCATTATTCTGAAAAGGAGGTAACAACTTTTGGTCATCTTGGTTTTTTCTTTCTCTTGGTAATATTTGAGGTACATTGTTTGGTCTCCTGAACTGATTTGGATTTCTGTAACTGCCCTCCTGTGCAGGGCTATTGGGTTGTTTTTGTTCCATCTTCAACCTTTCCATTTCATATGTCAGATTTTTCAACATCTTAGCCACTTCATCCATTTTAGTATCGGATGTTGAATTAGAATATGAAGGCAACTCTTCCTTTTTCTTTTTTCTATCTCTATCACTTCTAGACTTCAATTTGTCTGCTACTAATATGTTTGATTCTACCTCAATAGCTACATCTTGCATCAGGATAAGGGTAGTGGTTCTTCTTTCCCTAAGAAACAAGGAAAATTTGGCATCAAATGAATTGGAAAAAGTGATTTTAGCTAACGTCTCTAAAGGTTTTATCTCCTCTGGAATTTTACCATACATTTGGTTGAATCTTTTGGTAAAATCAGGTATTGATTCACCTTGTTTCCTCTTTAAAGCACCAAATTCAGTAATGTAGTATTGAAAGTCTTTTTTATCTGCCCAATGATTGAGAAAGGCCTCATCTAAAGCTATAATATCAGCTACTGAATGAGCAGGCAAACTCCTGAACCACTTTCATGCTTCCCCATTTAAACTCTATTCGAATAATCTCATCCACACATCAGCATGCTCTACATTGAAATTGTCTGCAAAACTATAAAACAAACTCAAATTCTCTTCAGCAGTAACTGATCCATCTCCATTAAATCTGGGCAAATATCTCATATAATCATTTGGTGGAAAATCATACATGACTTGTGGAAGTACCAGGGGAGCATACCTAGCTGCAACTATTTGGTCCATTCTGTCTGTGGCCATATTAGCTATGTTTAGTTCTTTGGGAGTGAGCAAGATTGGTGATGTTGCAGGTGAAAGGGTCCCTTGTGTATTACAACTTATATGTACTATCACTGAGTCTTGATCTTTAGCAGATGGAGATTTATCTTCTGGACTATGATCAGCTAATGGGCTGAGAAACAAAGGATTCTCAAGAAAAAAATAATGTGATCTAAAATATTCAGATGAGAAAGATTCAAAAGATGACAAAGGTGTCTCTGATTCACTCTTAATACCTATGTTGGGGCCTCTTGAATTTTTAGTTATAGGAAATAAGTCTGGATATTCCTGTTTAATGTGTTCAATAAGCAACTTCTTTTGTTTTGGATTTAATTCTGAAACGTTTGAAGGGAATGAAACTATATTAGACACGACAATAGGCTTAATTTCACTTTCGGGTTTCAAATCTTCATTTTATTGGGTTTTGATTATTTCAGAAGATTCTACTTGAGAATTTTCTGAAGATAATTTCCCTTTTGAAAGTGAAGACTGACCAGAAATAACTTTAGGTTTTCTTAGTATCTTTTCAGGATCTCGCACTGCTGCTACATGCTTGAGATCTGGATTTTTCCTAGATACTGGTCTCTTATTAGATGATGGAGGATTTAGAGGAATTTTAGGTCCTTTACCTTCTCTTTTAGGAGCCAGAATTACCACAGAGGAGTCACCAAGTGAATAATCATAGTCTTTAGATAATGTTCAAAATCTTGTTCACCATCAAGATTTGAATCTCAACTTGTCATTTCCCCAGGGAAGATATCTCCGTCTCTTCGTCCTCGGAAACAGTGCCAAAAATGTTAGTCCCTAAAGTTGCACTTGACTGTGAGAGGGCAAGCTAGGGCATCATTTGTTTATTGAAAAGTATTTTTAAGGTTTTAAGATTTGGTTTTTGTAGGGTGGTTGAAAACTGGGTCAAGATTACAGCATGACATGAAAATCAAGATCAAAACATAGCATATCCCACTGGCTGAATAATAGGTAGGCACATAGATGGCCTAAACCAAATTAATAAAAAGGAAGATGAAGTCTTCAATTTGTCAACTTCACAAGAGTTCTCGTCTCATTATATCATAAAGAAACAAGACTATCAGCTTGATATCATAACTTGAAAATTATCTCTACAGCAAAGTTTTCACTGTATAAATTAACAGTCAAGAATCAAAATGCATTGAAATCTAAATAATAAATCCAAGCATGAATAAAGAAATAACAGAGTAGAAAAAAGAATGTCTAACCATCCATATGCCTTTTCTATTAAGTGTCAATTGAACATAAATGCCTTTTACAATGAGTTCCACAAAAAGGTTCTCTGGATCTCCAATTTTTCGACCTCAAAATGGTCTTTCTTCTGTCTATTTAAACTATCTATAAAACTTCCAGATCCTATCATCTAGCATAGTCTTTAATGACTAGAATCGAACAGTATCTAACTCCTAAGGTATTTCACCCAAAAAGAACTTCTACTACCCCAAAATAGATCACAGCTCAACAGCTTGATATAGCAAATATTGTCAGCATTACATTTGACTCTGCAAAAGAGGAATTTTGTTTGATTGTGTAAAACAGATCGAAGTCTTAGCATTTCATTGACCAAAATGAGTAGGATTTTCCATATTTCCTAGAAAACATTTAAACATGATTGTAACAAATCTCCATGTTACCTTTAGGATATAATCACAGCAGTGACTTTGGTGTTTTTATGCTTGAGCTTTGTGGCTAGCACAACATTGTGCCAGTAGAGTCTGAAATTAATATCCCTTAGTTCTTTAAGAAAGGCCCTTTGCTCTTTATTCTTATATTTAAGACCTTGAATCCTTTCTTGCTGGTGAGCATTCCATTGTTCTATCTGCGCCTTCTCCTTCTTTAATTGTTTTATTGTTTTCTGAAATTCCTTGATCTTTTCCTTATCAGTTCTAATCTTAACTTTGAATCCTGAGCATTCTTCAGAAGGTGCAGTTTCATTCAGGTTTAAGGAAACACTAGGTTCCTTGGCTTTAACCTGGTACTTTGAGACTAATTCTTAGCTATGTTCTTCCTCGGAACTTGATGAATCTAAAGCTCCAGGTACATTTGGTAAGTGATCTGAGTCTTCCAAGTAATCTTGTTTTTCTTCAGGGAATTCATTGATGCCTTTAGCCATATCTTTAGCTTTTGCTAATATAGTTGAGGCTCTTGTTATAGGGCCTGTAGGTGGTGTAAGTATTCTTTTTACTTTGATGACAAATTTCTTGGGCAATGGGGTCCTTTTTTCCCTTTTCCTTGTACTTGCTTCATCATTCTCAGAATCATCTTCTATGAATATAGTGTTTTCTTCTTTGATTGATGGATTGAACATTGCCTTTGACTTCAGCATATACTTGTTGGTAACCCTATTCAAATTTATTCGAGGTTTATGTGATACACACACACCTTTAACCTTTTTCCCTTTGGTTGCAACACTTCTTTTGTTGGTTGATGGGATTTCAAGATTGACTGTAGTTTGAGCACCAAGATCATTATCTGAATCTATTTCCCCTTTATCATCTTCCTCGGGAAACATTTCAATTTCAGGATCCCATATAGGTCTTTTACTTTTGCTCCTCCTAGTTACCTTGATATCAGAAGACCCATCTTTCACAGGGTTTTCATCAGACATATCTCGGCTCTGTGTGATGGTCTTCCTCCCTCTGTCTTTCTTCTGCTTATTGGACTGAGTGATGGGGTTTAAGGATTGCGTGAGCCAGCTCTAGGTATTTTGTAATTCGTTCAAAGCAGACATGACTAGGGTTTTAATCAGAACTTGATGGAAAATACATCTTTTAGCATTGGTAGAAAGTGACTGCACTTTCTTGGACATCTTTGTCAAGATTTTAAGCAGAAAATAAGGGATATTTAAAGGGTAATAACCATTTAAGTTTATTAGTATTCTGATATGGTAGATATAGACCAATGAAAACCTTCCTTCGCAGGTGATGTACCTGTGAATCACGACCAGAGCAGTGTGCTATTCGGGTCGAACCCAACTGCGAGGTATTCCCCTTCTCCAATATGGATTCCACTTATCTGGAAGGAGGAATTGATTTACACATTTAGTAACCACGTACTCTTTCTTACACCATATTTCCCCTCCAACCATGAGCCTGCAAGCCTTTGTGATAGTCTTCTCTATCACTAGCATCAACATCTTACCAATTTCGACCTTGTGACCAACTAAATTCAAAGCGAACTCCATGGAAAACTGCTCATCGTAACCCTAAAAAGTGGTGAGAAAATCAAACCACCCGGCATCTCTAAACCTTTGATCCATCTGAGGATAGGCTTCAAGATGTTCGGCACCTTCTGGTTCTAGTCTGGCAATCTCTCTGCTCCTTTTTGGCGCCATCAAACACAATTCTACAACTGTCGTCCTCGGGTTCCAAATTCGGCACCTGCAATTATTAATGTATATCGTTGCTTTGAATGGATACCTGCATTCCTCGCTGCAAGCCTGAAATAAGCCAACTCAAACAGGTAACATATAATGATCATCAAGCAACGGGTAATTTGAAATGAGTCCTACGCACGTACACAACAATTAGATTCTGAAACCGTCGAATTTGGAAATGATTGCCAAGATTTCGTGGACGCATGTGAATCCTCAATCCATGTTTCATGTCATCAAAATGAAATTGGGATGGAAGGCACATATCATGGCATGATTATTTGGCACTGCGGGAATAGGATTATTCTCGTAGTGCATTTAACAACTTAGCAAAACTTGAAAATTGAAATTCAAATGGCATATAAGGAGACACCTCAATTTTAAACAATGTGTTTTCAAAATCAAACTTAAATAAATTATCAAAGACTATAATGCAAACCACAAAATACCAAAATAAAAAAATTGAAATCGATTGAAAACAGAAAATGAAGAATGGGTAAAGAAGCTTTAGGACAAGGGTTTCTCACTAAACCAAGACAAAATTAGAGACTAACACCACCCTGGATAGAGAGACGAAATATGAAGAGGAACTGGCTACTGCGCTAAAGGAATTGGAGAATCTATGCCATTTGGAGAAATATTATCAAGACTCCACATAGGCCATGGTGTGTTTGAGAAGTGAGTTCCAATATGCCTATAGAAAATTCACAAATGAATAGCACCTTTTCACTGTAGGGATAGCCGACTTGCATGAAGACACCCTTATGGTATTAGAAACCTGCAAATATGTGGAAATATGGTAAGAGAAGGCCCACCAAGCAGTGGAAAGAATTGATTACATCAGCACAGTTCGAAAGGGTCAAGATGTCGAAGAGCACAGGATTCAGGTGCTAAGGGACATCATCATAGATCAGATAAGGAAGGTGGTCGAATACTGGGTGAAAGTGACCCAAGAACCTCAGCGGGAGATTCAAGAAAAATGGGTCGATTGACAATGAAGTTGGGTCAAGATAAATCAGGAGATGAAATACATTGATCTCCTAGAATTCAGCTCACCCGAGGACTTTGACGACTTGCATGACATAGTCAAACAACATGCAGAACAAGAATCAGCATTGACTGCAGATATAGCTAAGGTGGGAAACCTGGCGTCAGGTCAAGTACAACAGTTCATGGAGCACCTGATCAAGGCTCAAACATTATTAAAATAGTCAAGTATCGGGCACGAATGGTAGAAGTAAAGGAGATCCTTTCAGCCCCGATGGACCAACACAGATTCCCATATGCCAATAGATGCAAGGAACACTTCGTCAAATGGTCAGAGTATGAGAAGAGTCATCCACTTCAGTGAAACCATTCGATGACTCTTAGAAGACAGAGAGATGGAAGTGCCATGTGGCGATGTTTTGTTTTACTTATCTTGACCTTTTGATAGTTACTTTTAGTTAATGATTTGTTATAAATAAGAGGATCGACCTTTTAGAAAGGGTCGATGGTTTTGGCAAAGACCCTCATTTTTGGAATTGTAAAGAACTATTTCCGAACTACCTTAATTGAGAAGTCCTACTTAGGATCGAAGACGAACTTTTGTTTTTCATCAAAGGTATGTGTTATTTGATCTAAGGAGGAATTACTTCTGACTTTATCTCATGAATAGATGTTGTAATGAGTAAGAGCTTATGAATCTATTGACAAGTTTGTTGATTCAATATTTTTTGTAGTTCTTGTTCTTAATGATGGAAAGAAAATCGTTTTGTTACTATGTGATTAGTGATTAGAGATAAGGAAACCATTTTTCTTGCCATCATTTTATTGCATGTATGTTTTCTTTCGATAATTGTATCTCAGTCAATAATTGAAATACAAGCAAGTTGATTTATTATTGCTAGGCTTGTCACAGGTGTGAAAATATTTGTCTTCATGCTTGAGAACAAGGGTTGTCCCAAGCTCAACCTTCTTCAGTAGTTAAGATTTCCCCTTTTACCCAACTGGTTTATACCAGCACCCATATTTTTTATCAGACCCATCTAATAAGAGAAAATAAAAAAAGAGAATGTTTAAACTAAAGGAGGAACTTTCATAACAAGATATCCTATCAATCACTACGTAAACCCCATAGATTATTTGTCTGGATCGACAAATCTAGAGAACCATTCCACTATTAAACATTGCAGAGTCTAATTGGGCCTCAGTGGCAGGTTTGGTTCTTGTTTTTGAGTTAAAGGAATTTAATACCCCTCAACAAAATTGGCACTAGAAGGAGGGATTGAATGAATGAATGAATAAAAATATTTCTAATATAATATTTTACACAACCTATAGATTCAAAACAGCCCATGTGCATGACTAGTCATTCTCAAGACAACCCACATACACTGAGTACTCCTGAAATGCTTAACTCACCCCAGCAAGAGGAAGAACATTTATTCCCGGAAATACCATACGCTCTTCCCCACGAGGAGTTGAACCGGTTCAAAAGAATCACAAGAGCTTATGCCCAACAAATTGGATCACTGCCCTTAGCACCATTACTTCCTCATAGAAAACAAGTAAGAATACCTATGGTTGATACCCTCGACCAGGTATTTGTTCACACGGTAGAAGGCCTGATAGATTTATCCCTCGCCGAGATCGAACATCCCCTCAATATAATCCTTGAAACACCCACTGGTAACTTCTCTGAGCCCGACGATTTTGAATCTGACGAGGAAGGGTTTAACTCGGGTCACTCAGCTTTGGATTCATATGACATGGAGGATAAAAATGGTCATAATGAAGAAATAGGAAACACACCTCAGAATAATCAACCTTGGTTGGCCAGAGATGCTCTGGAAATCCCCGGACAAGTACATAACCTTCCCCGACATCCAGAAAAGTTACTCCCTAAATTTGACCATGAAACCTCAAGATTTCCTAAAGACCATATCAAAATGTTCATATTAGCTATTAGACTAATGAATGTCCAACATGAAGATGTAGTATGCAATATTTTCTGCTATACCTTTGATAGTTCATCCTCTACATGGTATTTTAACTTTCGTGTAGGGTCCATAACTAGTTGGACAAAGTTTCAAAAGGATTTTTTAGACAAATTTGCAGAAGAAACCACTACACGAGCTATGATGGTTGAGTTGTTCACCGCCACCATGAATTCAAAAGAGAAGGTTAAACAATTCAATCAATGATTCACCAGTATCCTAAACAAATTCCAACCCGAAGCTAAACCCACTCAGGAGTTGCAAATCGAAGTATATGCTAATGCTCTCCTTGCTTCTATTTCCATGTTTATAAAAAGGGCTCCCAAAACAACCCTAGCTGAGAATTTCAAGAAAGCCAAAAAAATTGAATTCCAAATGAAGGGATGTAAAGAGGGATAGGTCTCATTAGTTAATAAGGAAGCTCAACCTCCACCTAGGAGAGGACTCTTGTTGACCAGACCCCCAAGGAAACAAACAGAACAAGGTCCCGAAAAGGGAAGTGGAGACATAGAATACCTACAATGGATGATTAAGTAGTTGTCAAATGAAATCATAGACATGAAAATAAGTGTAGGGGAAGGAAACCAAGGCCAAAGGCCCTATAAACTCTTTTTTAAAAGAAACCCACCGTTCAAATCAATTGAACCTCCCCCAACCAACTCAAACAACGACCTGGGAAATGTAGCGTCTGACTCTTTCTACACCTACCACCAAGAGAAACACTCTGAAAGAGATTGTTCAAAATGGGTGCATGCCATGAATTTAATGGATAACCGATTCCTAGATGAGGTTTCCCTTATCGAACAATCAAGTGGCTCAGTGATCAATATTGTTGATCAGGAATAATTTGACCCCTCGGAAGAAACATCTATGTTGTTCTGGGACCCTGACTTGTCAATGCCTTCTGATGATTTGTTTGAGGTTTAAGAACCACACGCTAAGGTATTGGCTGTGAAACGTGAAGTAGGGGTCAACCGGTCTCAAACAACCTTATCATTGCCCAAACTTTGAGAGGAAAGAAAATATCCGATCACCTGAAAGAACCTTTTGTCTCTAAAATAAATCCTATAAACATCCATACACGAGAATCGCCCAAGCTAGACTACAACATAGTAGAATATTTAAAAATTTTAAAAGAAAATGTATTGTTCATGGACATATGTAGAATTCCCTAGCAAAAGGACTTTTTGTTACAATCCTTGAATTCAGTAGAAACTACTACAACAAATACTGACCAAGGAGAAAATCCATCCCCCATGGATATAAGAAATAAACCAAGTGTAAATGTTTTCTCTGAAGATAAAAAAAGGAAATCCTTTTGTCCCACCGTTCCTCTTGACATTTGAAGTCTTCAACAGAAACCTCCATAATTGTTTGGTTGACTCAGGGGCATCCTCTAATGTTATTCCAGTATCCATCTTAAAGAAATCAAACGCAGTCTCTCTCAAAAGTGATAAACATGTGATACAACTATACAGAACCCAAGTGAAATTTATGGGAGAACTCAAGGATATCATGATCAGAATGGTGAAACACCCAAAATTTGTTCAAGTAATTGACATCATTGTAGTAGATATACCAGAAGCTTATGGATTGTTACTTATTCGATATTGGTCCAAGAAGTTGAATGGATACTTTAGCATAGATTGGTCTTACCTTTGGTTGCCATTAAAAGGACACGCAAACATGATAAGCATCGATAGGGAAAGATATCTAAAACACAGTGTCACTGATTTAGAAGCCCTCAACAAACCCTCTTCGGTAGATTTCCCCATGCAAGGCAACTACTTCTGCGATTCCAATTTTAGTAATTTCTCCCCTCTCTCATCTGATGTTCCTCTTACTCAAAAATCCGAAATGACTTTTCAAGAAAATGTACTGACAGCGGCGCGGTTAACCCTCTTCTATCAAGAACCTCTGTTGGAAAACATAGAGCAAATAGGTGGAGAGGAAGAATTTAGGAGGCAATGAGAAGATGATGGTTTTCACTCACAAGTTTGGACCTTATACTTTTATGGGTCTAAATTGCAAGAAGGGACAGGAGTGAGGTGTATCCTCATTGATTCGAAGGGGAAATAAAATTTCTTGTTCTGTTGACTAGAATTTGAATGCACTAATAACACCATCGAGTATGAAGATTTAGTGAAAGGGCTAAAGAAAGCCATAGAATTAAACGTTAAAGAACAAAAAAAATTTGGAGACTCTCAAATCATCATTACAAAAGTAAGGAACACTATACACTGCAACTCTCCCCACCTAAGGAATTATCAACAGGAAGTGCACAAACTAATAGAACATTTTGAATCCTTCGACATTACAATGATCCCAAGAGCAAAGAATACTCTTGTTGATTCCCTGGCCACTGTTGCCTCAAGGCTATCCCCTTTATAATAATATGAAGCCTCCTAGTTCACTGTGAAGCTATTATAACCCTAAATTGCACTAGACATGCATACCTGGCATCAAGCCACCTTACTTGCTATATTTACCAAGACATCACTAAACAGATCTTCTAAAAACCATTGTTTTGCATGTGTATGCACCCTACACCACTACTTCCCATGTACACATGATTTCTGCACCACTACAGCCCGCGTACACTCACAAAAGGTCATGAAAAATGAAAATTGAAAAGGGATACGGGTTTCCAAGCCGTTACTTAATCAGTTGACCGCCCATAGCCAGTCACCCCAACTGTTACTATCTCTTTTGTAATATAAAATAAGGTGTTGGTGTCCCATTCCAAAAAAAATCACGAGATCATAGAAACTCTGCCCATTTCAATATTCCCCCTTTGCCCCAATATTTTGCAACCACATTGTGAGTTTCAGCCAGAATTCCTTCTTCCTCCTTTTCAAATCCTTGCCATTTCCCTAGAGAGAACTGAAGCGGGGAAGAATATGTGGAAGAAGTTGATGCATGGTGAAGAGGAGCCCAAGAACGATTTCGAGGAGTAGTGTCAGTCTCATGTTGTAAATGACTTTTGTGAGATTAATATAAAGAAGTACTTTTTCCATCCCGCCAAATGACATCTTAAATCTTTATGATTTGTTTACATTTCTTGGTTATAATGTCTAACCCACTAATCCATATATATAATGCATGCTTGTAGTTTCTTGTTTATCCTTTGGTGAATGCAGGTCAACCTTGGGAGGAGACTTGCAGTTGGAAAACAACCAAGCGCAAAGGGATCGACACTGGATGCATAGTTTAAGGTATGCCTATTGTATCCCTATACTTTGTCTTTTATGTATGATTGTGGGGTAATCTCAGGATAGTTGATAAAAATTAGGATACTTTAGACGGTTAGCTCCGCCAGCACTTTAGAACCCTAGGGTAGTCTGTAGAGGGGTTTTCCTACTATAGTAGGAGCTACTCTACAAACCATCAGTGCCCAATAATATTTCTAATTGGAAGGTATTTTAAGGATATGAACATATCATAAAATTCTTAACCAATCAGGAAAATTTTAAAGACTTGGATATTGATGATGAAGTATTCCAAGCGAAACTAGTAGAAACCGATCCCCGTGAACAAAGAAGTGGAACAGATCATTCGACTGAAAAACCGAGGTTTCATACGATACCGAAAGGGGTAGACAATTTGGAAAACCTCTTTGACTTAAGAGAAAGATTTAAAGGATCAACAAACACAAAGGCAGGGAGCTCATGTCCCATGCACGAGACTGTAAACCTAGGAACCCTAGAAAACCCTAAAAATATAAATCTTGGAAAGACAGTGTCTAAAAAAGAAAGGAATTCCTATCTCAAAATTTTCAGAGAATATCAAGATGTTTTTGAATGGCTCAAATGATATCTAAAGACTTATGACACTCGTATCATTCAACATACAATCATGTAAAACCTGGAGCAAAAACCTTTCAACAGAAGCTCTGGAATTACCACCCATCTCTGGAACCCCTCATGTGTCAGGAGTTAAAGAAATTATTAGATGATAAAATTATCTTTCAGGTTAGACACTCTGCCGAGGTAGAAAATTTGGTTCCTGACAGGAAAAATTCTGGGGAGATCCACCTTTGTGTGGGTTTCAGAAACCTCAACACAGTGTCCGAAAAGGACAATTACCCAGTCCCACCGATGGAGCAACTATTGCAGACCATGTCTTGTTCTGAGGGTTTTTCCCTGCTAGACAGTTTTTCAGGTTATAACCAAGCTCTAGTTCCAAAGGAAGACCAACTGAAAACTACCTTCTTAACCAAGTGGGGAACCTTTGCTTATAAATGCATTCCCTTAGGGTAAATCAATGTAGGGGAAACCTTCCAAAGCGCCATGTACATAGATTTTTAGGAACTAATAAAAAAATGTGTAGTAGTCTATTTGGACGACGTGACTATGTATTCAAAGAATAGAGAAGATCACATCCAACACCTAGCCCATATTTTTGAAAGGTGTAGGAAATATGGTATATCTTTAAAACTTAAGAAAACTATCTTTGGTGTCAAGGAAGGGAAACTACTAGGTCATATTATATCTCAAGCAGCAATTCGCATAGACCCATAATGAATTACGGAAATATCTCAGCTTCCCTTACCCCACAACAACGAGTCTATGCAATATTTCTTTGGGAAAATCAATTTTGTGAGGAAGTTCACCCTTGATTTCGCTGAAACTATCAAACCCTTACAAAAAATGATCCACAAAGATGTTCAATTTAAGTAGGATGATGAACGAAAAAGTGCTTTCGACAATATTAAGGTTGTGTTGAGAACTCAACACACCCTAAAAATCCTTATCAAATTTTTCGCTTTTTGGGTACCACTTGATCTTCTACACAGTCTGACTCATTTTCATTTTAGGAAATGTTTTTTATTTGTTTATTTTCATGAATCTTATCACCTATTCAGGTTTTTTTGAACTTATGAAACCCCATGGCTAAAAGACCTTAACACCTCAATTAAGAATCAATAACCAAACACTGCACCCAATGCGCTCAGGTTCTGCGTCAGAAAGAATTCAAGTAAGAAAAGGAACCACTCGGAAAACAACTGTCATCGAGCATCGATCTTCATTGGCATCGCCAAAAGGAATTTTTGGTTTACGTAAGTTTTTTTCATAAAGGTTTGAGAGATATTTTATCCCCTTTGGCATCAGTAAAATACAAGGAGGACATATGTTAACAAAGGATGAAAATAAATCCTCGATAGCTGATACCCGATGCACTCTATCGGGATCAGGGAAAATACAGAAGGATGATATCAAAAACATTTGACCACGATAAAGTTATCCCCGATCATCGATCCCTGATGTGGTTTTGGCATTGGAACTTTTTCGAGGGAGCCGATCCTAGAGCGCTTTGGTAGGTTTATCGTCGATCGTCGATCCTTGACACTTTTTTGGCATCGAGAAGATAAGGTTTTTTTTAGAATGAATAGCTTAAGGAAAGTTTTGAATAGAATTAATACGAGTGAATTAAGTCACTGGTCTCAAACTCCACGTGTCTTTACCAGGTAAGAGAGTCATACGGTCTAGTTATATCCTGAGTCATTCTTGGTTCCCTAGGTCCTAGTTACACCTTTGAGTCAGATTTGTCACGTCATCACTATATGGTAAGATTGATCTACGTCGAAGATTTGCGGGATGATATCAACCAAAATTTTCATAGCATAATCCTGACCCTCAATCCACCCACTGAAAGAACAACATGATGGGACGCTTTTGACATTAGATACGATCAGATTTTGGGCATTTAAGGAGATAATTAATACTCGATCCCGCATTAGTTTCTACCTCGTGCACCAATCAAAACAACATTTTTGGAATCGTCGATAGACCACATAACTACCCGCACCTACATCATCAACCCATGATGAATTTAAGTTCTAAAGATTCGATGGCAGATTTATTGAAATTTCACTCATGACCCAAATTGAATGGTTGATGCGACACAGTAAGATCTTCCTTGTTTAAAATCTCTTGAACTATTGTGAAAAAATTCATTATGTGCATAATATAATCCAGAGCATCCGAAGGAGAAAAATGAACAACTTGAATACTGTATTGACCCCCGTGATTATTAAAAACCAGGTTTAACAAGCTTCAGAGGTATGTATCCAAGTATGGCAATTAACCGGTTATAATTTATATGTGTTCGTCCTATTTTTTCACAATCTCTAAAACTTTGCTCAAGTTGTAGGAAAAATGTCGCTGAGAAATCCAACCACCAGACACTCTCCAAGAGCACCAAAGATAAAAAAAAAATAGAGACAGGAGAAGGGTCTTCTCTAGGGACCGTGAGGAAATTGGAGTACGCTCCTAGGTCGGAGCCTGTCATCAAGAAAAGAACAAAGAAAGTTTTCATCCAGCCTCCGGCCTTTGGTGATACAAAGGCAAGAACTGGATACAAGATAACACTCCCACTATGGTGGGGCCTCTTTAACATCATTAGTAGAGAAGAATACCCAGAGCATATCCCACACAACAACCCAGACGTAAGGGCACTCGATGACCAGGTGTTCCCAACATCCGACGATCATATTTACACATGGTGGTGAGAAGAACCCCCATTTTCCCCTGCATAGAGGTCCTGAAGTGGCTCATTGACCACACGGATGAGCATAAATGTTTTATTAACAATGATAATGGTGGGTGTGTCAAATTTTTCCTCTCGACAGAGGTCCAAAATAACTACAAGCTCAGGGACCCAGAGGAGCAGCTCAACATGGACTTCGTGGTGAATTTCTATAAACTCCATGACACAGCTAGTTGATGGCCTCATGGTGGAGAGAAGACATTAAATTCACCAATCGGAGCAATGGATGTTATGAGACAATCAACCTAAGGGAGACATACCTCTATTTGATGGCTCTCATCTACCGATTATATAGAGAAAAATATTGCTCAAATATTTTGGAAGCATGGATGCCTTTGGAATACACAGTTTCAATCATTCGGTGCAGCTTCAATTGGGGAGAAATAATCTCCAAACAACTAAGCACCTGTGTGCAGAAGGCCTATATGTCGAAGGAAGGAGAGGCACCAAATTTTTACATGGCCTTGTACCTACTCGATGTCATGTGCTCTAGGAACATCTTCATCAGCACAAATCTAAGTTGACATGTTGCAGAGCTCTCGGTCCTTGTCTACTTTAGCGTGCTATTGGAAAACAGGTACAATAAATCTTACTCCCTCATCTACGATGAACTCATCATCGGAATTTATTTTATTCTTTTTAAGAAGGAATTCCCAAGGCTATCAGTGGGAGCCAAGAAAATTATAACCAAGGTAGGCCATTGGTACTTGGAAAAGAGTGCCACCTACACCAGGGTGTTCAGGGCCACCAAAGCACCACCTCTCCTACCATATCATGTCCTAGACCATCTCGTCGTAGGAGAAATTTGTTATCAGACCATCTTGCAGGGTTATAGCGCCACATTGGTCAAAGACAAGAAGCGGCCCTTCATACCCTACAGTTTCCATGTGGGGTTCTATCTGGTAAAGTATATTGCTCAAGCCAAACAAGAAGGGTTGAGCCAACTTGAATTTAGGTTCCATACAAGCTGATTTCGCAAGCATGATCCTAAATTCTTGGTCCTCCAACATGCATTACAAATGTCATCATGATGGCCATATGCTCACGATAAATTTGAGGATGAAGTATTCACAGAGAACGCCCAGTACTGGGACATGGTGGTGTAGAGGATGGCCAACTCAAACATGACTAGGTTAAAGTCCATGAGCGTGGATGAACATGTGGAAACAATAGAACAGTCGGCTCAAGAGGCCCTCGGAACTAGGGAAGAAATCACAATGGCAGAGGCAACATGGGTGCAGGGAAGGGGGTTGTTCTTGACACCAAAGGCACAAACAAGGGGTCTGCTCTTAATGGAATATGCACAGAGAGTAATTGATCAGCTGTAGAACGACCTGGAACTTGTATAGATGACAAGGGTTCTTATCGACAACCCAATCAAAATTCGAGAAGGACCAAGTGACCTAGAGCCGATACAAATTGAGGAAACCACAGGGTCATATAACCCTGAAGTTTCAACGCCATAGGCCGGATCACCAGGGTATGTTTCATCTTAGCCTGAGATAGCGAGGACATTAGGGAGAGAAAGTGCACAAAACCCCTTACATGGCTTAATAACTATTTATGATGATGAGAATATTCCAGAGGTTTCCTTAGTGACTCTGGTACAGATTATAGAGGAAAATAAACCCAAGAAAGTATCTTCCCCAGCTCCTGATGTTCCAATTCAAAGCCTTCCATAGAGAGACCAGGAGGTCAAAATTTTCGTAGACACTGAGCTACTCGATACACCAGGGACCCAAGTAGACAGCCCAAATGATGAGTTAGGGTCGGGCAAACAAGAGGAGGAATTCCACAACAGGAAATTGGCATTTCAATAGTTGATGATCAAGTAAGTACCAAGCATATCCCTGATTCATCAATTTTGGCCAGTACTTTGCCTCCCGACGAGAAACAACCAAAGGAAAAACTTTTGAGACATAGATAAGAGGTTCAAGAACCTAGTCTTGAACAGATATACACCGTCGAGAGACTGGGACACACACTTACTTGGGGAGATAAGAAAATCCCTGAACCCATGGATGAGGTCATCGATATACAATCCATCACCTATGACCAAAAGAGGAAATCCATCATGAAAAGAGCCACCAAGAATAGGAGGCTTACTCTGGACAACTCCATCCTCATCACCACAGAGGAGAAATTGATTAGCACAGAGCATTCCAAGATGTCTGAGCTTATCGGTGCAGGGATGGCAATCAAAGATGCCACACTGGATAGAGTGAGGAAAGAGGAAGAGGAGTTGGTCATTGCGTTGAAGGAGTTGGAGAATATACACCATTTGGGGAAATATTATTAGGACTCCATGCAGGCCACGGTTTTTTTGAGAAGAGAATTCTAGGTTGCCTATAGTAAATTCACGAATGAGCGGCACCTTTTCACTGCAGGGATAGTTGATTTTCAAGAAGACACCCTTATGGCGATAATGACGTGCAAGGACATGGAAATATGGTATGATAAATCCCACCAAGTGGTGGAAAGGATCAATTACATCAGTGTGGTTCAACAGGGAAGAGACGTTGAAGAGCACAACATTCGGGTACTAAAGGACAACAACATCGACCGCATAAGGAAATCATTCAAATATTGGGTGAAAATGGCCCAAGAACCTCATAAGGAGATCCAATAGAAATAGGTCGATTTTGAAAGAAGCTGGACCAAGATCAATCAGGTGATGAGAGACATCAGTCTCCCAGAATTCAATACACCCGAGGACTTTGTCGACTTGCATGACATAGTCAAATTACATGAAAAACAAGACTCATCATGGACTGCGGAGAGATAAAAGGGGCGAACATGTCACCAGGTCAAGTACAGCAGTTCATGGATCACCCGATCAAGTCTTGGACAGTGTTATAGCAGTTAAGTGCTAAAGTAGTCAAGTATCGGGCACTGGAAGTGGAAATAAAGGAGATTATTTTGGCCCCAATGGACCAACACAGATTCTTGTATGCCAACACATGCAAGAAAATCTTCGTCAAATGTTCAGAGTATGAGAAGATTCATCCACTCAAGTGAAACCATTTGATGACTCTTAGAAGACTAAGAGATAAAAACGCCATGTGGCGATGTTTTATTTTACTTAGCTTGCACTTTTTATAGATATTTTTAGTTAATAATTTGTTATAAATAATGGGATCGACCTGCTAGAATTGGTCGATGGTTTTTACAAAGACCCTCATTTTTGGAATTGTAAGGAACTATTTTTGAACTACCTTAATTGAGAGGTCATGTTTAGGACCGAAGACAAACCTCTATTTTTCGTCAAAGGTGTGTGTGATTGGATCTAAGGAGAACTTACTTCTAACTTTACCTCGTGAATGGATGTTGTAATGAGTAAGAGTTTTTGAATCTATTGATAAGTTAGTTGATTCAATATTTTTATAGTTCTTATCTCTAATGATGGAAAACAAATCATTGTGTTAGTGTGTGATTAGTGATTAGAGCTAAGGAAAGTAATTTTCTTTCCATCATTTAATTGCATGTATTTTCTCTTATGATAATTGTATCTCAGTCAATCATTGGAACACCAACAAGTTAATGTATTAGTACTAGGTTTGTTGTAGGTGTAAGAATCATTGTCTACATGCTTGAGTACGAGGGTTATCGCGAGCACATCCTTCTTCAGTAGTTAATCAATTTCCCCTTTGTTACCCAATTGATTTATACCAGCACATATCTTGTATCGGACACATCTATAAGAGAAAAACACAAAAAAGAGTGTTCAAACTAAAGGAGGATTTTTCGTGAGAAGATATCCTATAAATCACTACATAAAGCCCATCGATTAATTGGTCGGATCACATAGATATGGAGAAGCATTCCACCATTAAATGTTGCATAGTCTAATTAGGCCTCAGTGGCGAGTTTGGTTCCTACTGTTGAGTTAAAGGGATTTAGGACCCCTCAACATCATGCAACATCTCAGGCTCCAATGTTGTGAAGTCTCGACTTTAGCAAAGATTGTTTCCTCTATACATTTTCCTCTGACCAGACGTTCGCTGTAGTATTGACTCAAAAAGATGATGAAAATAATGAGGCATCGGTCTCATTTAGGAGAACTAATATCCAAGGGGTCGAATTAAATTACCCTTCTATAGACAAACAGATTTATGTGGTGTACAAGGCAGTAAAACATTTCAGATCTTACATCCTAAAAAACCACAACAAAATCATTGTGCCTCATCCTGGAGTTTGATCCCTATTCACTCAATAGGATATGGGGGAAAGAAGAGGAAATTGGATGGTAGTGGTCTGAGAATTTGATCTAGATATAAAACCTGCCAAACTGGTTAAAAGGACAAGGATTGTGTAAACTGGTCGTTGAATCCCAGAATCAAGTAAATGAAGACCCTGGATGGGAGAATGAATTGGAATTATGGTGTATTGAAGCTTTATATGTTCCCCCATAGAAGTAGTCTTGGTATGGGAAACTCATGTATCTCCTGCATCACGGGAATTTCCCAGAAAACCTAAAATCTAAAGAAAGGAGAGCTCTTGGACTAAAATTGGCACAATATCGCCTCATAAATTTGGTCCTCTTCCGCATTAATTATGATGGGGTACTTCTAAGATGTCTTGAACGTGAAGACATAGAAAAGGTTCTGAAGGAGCTCCATGATTATCCTGCAAATGGACACTTTGCAGGGAATACCACCCCTCACAAGATATTGAGAGTCGACTATTATTGGCCTACTCGGTTTAAAGATGCTCACACATAAGCTAGGAACTGTAAAACTTGTCGAATGAGTGCGGGGAGGGAAAAGAGAGCAGTTGTCCCACTCTAACCTGTGGACATCTCCAAACCATTCGAGCAATGGGGGTTAGATTTCATAGGAAAAATTACACCGAGTTCTTCAAAACAACATAAATACATACTAACTGCCATGAACTATTTCATGAAATGGGCAGAGGTCATCCCTCTGATTCATGTAAAAAAAAGGGTGGTAATCCAATTCATAGAACAACAACTTATCACAAGGTTCGGTATGCCTTTCGTTCTTGTATTTTATAATGTCGCTTACTTTTATTCCACCCTATTAACAAAGTTTTCTCTATACAAAGGAATCATAATCAGATACTCTGTAAACTACTATCCATAGGGGAATGGAGTGGCAGAATCATCCAATAAGAACCTAGTGAGGATATTAAGGAAAACAATTGCAAACAACCAGAGGAATTGGCATAGTTCACTTCATAATGCCTTATGGGACAATAGAGTAACACCCAAGGAAACTATAGGGAATTCCCCATACTTTCTGGTATACAAACAAGAGGTCATTCTCCCGAACTGGCTATATCTTCCATCTCTTCATCTTGCTTAGGGTTCTAGAGGAAAACCCTCATTGGTTATTCAACAAAGAATTGATACCCTCCTCATGATGGAAGAAGAAAGGGAAAAATAAAAATCAAAGTTCACTTCTCATCAGCAAATAGTTAAAAGGTGGTTTGACAAACATAAATACAAAGAGAAGAATTTTGAAGTAGGAGACTTAGTCCTGAAATGGGAAAAAGCAAATGAGTCGAAGGGAAAACATTTGAATTTTGAGAATCTATGGCTCAGACATTTTCAAGTAGAAGAGAAACTTGGGGAAGGCACGTATCGGTTGCAAAATCTGAAGGGGGGACATGACGCCCTCCTGATGAATGGCCAAGCCCTAAAACAATATTTCTGTTAAAAAAACAAATGTGTGTGTGTGTGTGTGTGTGTCTGTTTTCATGATATTTTATTTTTAGGTAGGCTGATTGCAGAATCCTTTATTTTCGTTTTCTTTTTGTAGTATTTTTCGTGCTTTGAAGATTGTGTTCCACAAGGCATTGGTTGACCTTAATTCATATGGTATAGAAAACTATGTTCCTAACTCATGCTTACATACAACACAAGAAACATTGGGTGAATTGTTGTTTTCTTAAAGGATTTATGCATATAACCTTTGTAAATAAACAAACTTGGTAAGTGTCAAAGTGTCTGCCTAGTGGTCTGGTAAAACCTAAAGGGAAAGATGGTAGGATGGAAAGGACCACATGTACCTTAAGACAGATCTAGTCAAATTTGACCTTAACCATCTCATATTGCAGACAATAGACATCCTCCTCTCCGACTCACTCAGGGCATCTCTACGGAAAATAAATCAATTATATAAAATGAGTGAAAAGTAGGAGAGAGTATGCAGATAACTCTATCGGGGATATGGACGCTTGCTGGAAGTGGAACAAGCTATGTGATGTTGAGGAGACTCTGTCGAGGCTATGGGCGCTCAATGGCAGCAGAGCAACACCACAGCAAGTGAATGATGATAACTAAAAGGCTTGGTTCCAGTGAATGCTTTACTCTATTCTTTTCAAAAGGGGGCATCGATCATGGTTAAAGGGAACAAAGGTGGAAAAAATCTTGAAACCCCATAGGCAGGCCCAGATTCACAAACCAGGGAAATTTCAAACACAAGGATAGAAGAGACTCTGATGAAAGAAAAAACAAAACTATTTAAGTTCTTAACCAACTTATGCATCAGCTAAGCCCGGGGAATGAACATAGATTTTTCTTTCTCCCAATAAGTCGTCATTTATTGAGCACTCAACACACCCTAAAAGCCTTATGAAATTTTATCACTTTTGGGTACCACTTGTTTACTTCACTGTCTGAATCAATGTCACTTTGGTAAATGGTTTATATTTGTTTTGTTTTCATGACTCTTGTCATCAAGTCAGGTTTGTTTGAGCTTGTGAAACTTCATGTCTAAAAGAACTTGACACCCGAATTAAGAATTGACAGCTAAACACTACACCTAACGCACTCAAGGTCGGCATCGGAAAAATATTCAAGAAACCAAAGGAACCATATAGTTACAACAGTCGACGAGTGTCGATCCCCATCGGCATCGGAATAAGGTGGAGCTAGTTTTCGTAAGTTATTCACATGAAGTTTCAAGAGATAGTCGATCCCCTTTGGCATCAGAAAAATACGGAAATGATAGACATTCACAAAGGATGAAAATAAATTACCGGTAGTCGATGACCGATGCACTTTATCAGGGTTGGGGAAATCCATAACGGTTACAAAAATCATTTTTTCTGTAAAAAACATATCACCAATCGTCGATCCCCGATGAGTTTTTGGCATCGGGACTTTTTCGAGAGAAGTTAATCCGAGAGCACTTGGGTATTTTTATCATCGATCGTTAATCCTTGACACTTTTCGACGTCAAAAAGATAGGATTGGGTTTTAGAATGTATATCTTAAAGAAAGTCTCAATTCCGATTAACACGAGCAAATGAAGACACCGGTCTCAAATGCCATGTGTCTTTTCCATGTAAGGGGGTCGTACAGCCTAGTTTTGTCCCGAATCATCTCAAGGTTCCCTGGATCCCAGTCACGCCTCCTAGTCATCTTTGACACGTCAGCTCTGAATGGAAAGATCGATCATCATTGGATCTTTTGCAATGAGAGATCAACGAAAATGTTTGAAGCACAATCCCGACCCTCGATCCACCAACTAAATGAGCGAAATGATGGGATGTTTACGGAATAAGATATGATTGTATTTGGACATTTAATAGATCAGTTAATTCTCGATCCCACAGTTTTTTCCACCTCGTGAGTCGATTAGACAACAACAATTTTAAATTTTCGATAGACCACATTACCACCCGTGCTCGTGCCTTCAACCTATGATGAATTTAATTTTAAACATCTTTGAAGTTTTGGTGACAGATTTAATGAAATTACACTCATAACCCGAATTGAATGGTTGATGCGACAAGGTAAGTTCATCCCTATTTAAATATCTAGAATTATTTTTGAACCAATTCATTCTACGCACAAAGTTGAATCCTAGAGCATCTGAAGGACAAAAGAAAGTGTCACAAGACAGTACAGACCCTCTGATTATCAAAACTAGGTTTAAAAAGATGCAAAGGTATGTGTTCAAGTTTTTCAATTCGTTGGTCGGGATTTATATATGCATATGGTTTTTTCTTGCACATTCTCTAAACTATGTTATAGATACACGTAATATGTTGTCAAGAAATCCAACCACCAGACACCCCTAGAGAGCACACAAGCTGAAAAAAGCTGAAACAGGTGAAGGTTCTTCTCCGGGGACCGTGAGACAGTTGGAGTATGCTCCCAGGGTGGAGCCTATCATTAAAACATCAACAAAGAAATATTTTCTCCAGCCTCCATCCTTTGAAGATACTAAAGCAATCACCAGATCCAAATTAATCCTCCCATAGTGGGGGGTTCTCTTCAACAGAATTAGCTGATAAGATTACCCAGATTATATCCCACACAGTTACCCCGAACGTAAGGGCACTCGATGGTCAGGTGTTCCCAAACATCGGATGGTCATATTCACACATGGTGGCAAGAAGAACCCCAGTTTTCCCTTGCATAGAGGTTCTGAAATGGATAATCGACCATACGGACAGGAATAAGTTCTTGATCAATGATGAGAATGGTGGTGTCTCTGAGTTTTCCTCCCAACAGAAGTCTAGAAACACTACAAACTCAGGGACCCAGAGGAGCATCTCAACACGGACTTGATGGTGAAGTTCTATGAATTCCATGACACCATCCGGTTGATGGCCTCATTTTGGAAGAAGGAAAAGAAATTCACTAATCGGAGCAATGGCTAGTATGGGATGATTAACCTAAGGGATCCATACATCTATTTGATGGCTCTCATCTATCGGCTATGTGGAGAAAAGGACTGCAACAAGTTTTCAAAAGCATGGATAACGTTGGCATACAAAGTGGCAATCTCTGGGAGCAGCTTCAACTAGGGAGAGATAATCTCGAAACAATTAAGCATCTATGTACATCAGGTCCAGAAGCCAAAAGAAGGGGAAGCACCCACTTCCTACATGACCTCATACCTACTCGATGTCATGTGTGCAAGGAATGTCTTCATTGGCATGAATTTAAGATGGAATATTACAGAGCTCCTGGTCCACATCTACATCAGCATACTATGGGAGAACAAGTACAAGAATTCTTACACACTCATCTGCGATGAATTCATACCCCATATTCATTTTATTATCTTTAATAAGGAATTCCCAAGATTATCTGCAATAGCCAAGAAAATGGTAGAAAAGGTAGACCATTGGTATTTAGATGAACACTCAACCTACATCAGGGTGTTTGGGGCCACTAGAGCACCATATATCCTACCTGCTCATGTCCCATATTGGCTCGTTGTGGGAGAAATCTGTTATCAAACTATCCTGCAGGGCTACAATGCCACATTAGTCAAGGACAAGAAGTGGGCTTTCTTACCCTACGGTTTTGATGTAGGTTTTTATCTGGTGAAGGATATTGCTCAAGAAAAAAAAGAAGGGATGAGCCAACATGAATTCAGGTTCCCAACAAGTCAATTCTATGATCATGACCCCAAAGACCTAGTCCTCTAACATGTTGCACAAGTATCATCTTGTTGGTAGTACACTCATGATAATTTTGAGGACGGAATTTTCACAAAGTGTGCCTAGAAATGGGACAAGGTGGTGTAGAGAATGGCCAACCCAAACATGAATAGGTTCAATTCCATGAGCATGGATGAATAGGTGGAAACAATAGAGCAGTTGAATTAAGAGTCCCTCAGAACTAGGGAAGAAATCAGAGCGGCAGAGACAACAGAAGCACATAGAAGGGGATTACTCTTGCTAGAAGGGTGTGTTGAATCATTTATCAATTGCAAAATGACCCTGATCTGATATAGATCATGAGGATTCCCTATGATAAACTGATCAAAAGTTGAGGAGAACCAAGTGGCCTAGAGCCGATGCGACTTGAGGAAATCATCGGGTCAGAAAAACCTAAAGTTCCACCATCATAGATCGGATCACCAGGGGAAATTACGACCCAGACTGAGATAGAAATGACATCAGGAAGAACAAGTGTACCAAATACCTTGTTCGATTTGATAACCATCTACGATGATGAGGAAATTTCAAAGGTGTCCGCAGTCACTCTAGTGCAGATCACAAAGGAGAAAGAACCTGAGAGAACATCCACCCCGAGTCCCGATGATCCAATTCAGAGTCGTCTGTAGAGTGATCATGAGGTATAAAGTGCCTTAGACTTTGAGCCACTCGACATACCGAGAACCCCAATGGAAAGCATGAGGGATGAGCTAAGATCAAGTGAACAGCAAAAAGAAATTCAACAACATGAAATTGGCATTTCAATAGTCGATTACCAATTAAGTACCATACCTACCCATGATTCCTTAGTTTTGATTGGTACCTTACCACCCGATGAGAAACAAACAGAGGTTGGACCATCAGGACATATAGAATATTTTTAGGAACCCAGCCTTGAACAAATATACACAGTCGGGAGCCTAGGAAATACTATAACGTGGGGAGAACAATAAATCCCCGAACTTGTTGATGAGGTCGTCGATATACAAGAAATTTCCTACGACCAAAAGAGGAAAGACATCATGAATAGAACCACTAAGAAGAGGATGATTTCATTGGACAGTTCGATCCTCATCACCACAGAGGAAAAATTGATCAGCACAAAGCACACCAAGATGTCTGATCTTATCGGCATAGGGATGGTAATCACAGATACCACCCTGGATAGAGTGAGGAAATATGAAGAGAAACTGGCCATTACGCTAAAGGAATTGGAGTATCTGCTCCATTTGGTGAAATACTATTAGGACTCCACATAGGCCACGGTGGTTTTGAGAAGTGAGTTCCAAGATGCCTATAGAAAATTCACAAATGAATGGCACCTTTTCACTATAGGGATAGCCGACTTCCAAGAAGACACCTTTATGATGTTAGTGACCTACAAAGACATGAAAAGAGGGTACGAGAAGGCCTTCCAATAAGTGGAAAGAACTGATTACATCAGTGTGGTTCAAAAGGGCTGAGACGTAGAAGAGCATGGCATTCGGGTGTTAAGAGACAACAGCATAGATCGGATAAGGAAGGTGGGAAAATACCAGGTGAAAATGGCCCAAGAACCTTAGTGGGATATTCAAGGAAAATGGGTCTATTACGAAAGGAGTTGGTTCAAGATCAATCGGGAAATGAAATACATTGGTCTCCCAGAATTAGGCTCACCCAAGGACTTTATTGACTTGCATGACATAGTCAAACAATATGTAGAATAAGACTTGGCATGGAATGCAAAGATAGAAAAGGTGGAAAACATGGCACCAGATCAAGTACATCAATTCATGGATCACCTGATCAAGTCTTGAACAGTATTACAATATTTAAGTGTTAAAATAGTCCAGTATTGGGCACGGGCAGTAGAAGTAAAGGAGATCCTTTCAGCCCTGATGGACCAACACAGATACTCGTATGCCAAAACATGCGAGAAACTCTTTGTAAAATGCTCAAAGTATGAGAAGAGTCATCCACTTCAATGAAACCATTCGATGATTCTTAGAAGACAGAGAGATGGAAGCGCCATGTGGAAATGTTTTGTTTTACTTAGCTTGCACTTTTGATAGTTTATTTTAGTTAATGATTTGTTATAAATAAGAGGATCAACCTTTTATAAAGGGTCGATGGTTTTGGCAAAGACCCTCATTTTTGGAATTGTAAAGAACTATTTCCGAACTACCTTAATTGAGAAGTCATGTTTAGGACCGGAGAAAAACTTTTGTTTTTCATCAAAGGCATGTGTGATTGGATCTAAGGAGGAATTACTTTCGACTTTATCTCGTGAATCGATGTTGTAATGAGTAGGAGTTTCTGAATCTATTGATAAGTTAGTTGATTCAATATTTTTTGTAGTTCTTGTTCTTAATGATGGAAAGAAAATCATTGTGTTATTATGTGATTAGTGATTAGAGCTAAGGAAACTATTTTTCTTGTCATCATTTTATTGCATGTATGTTTTCTTTCAATAATTGTATCTCATTCAATAATTGAAATAACGAGAAGTTGTTTTATTAGTACTAGGCTTGTCACAAGTGTGAAAATATTTGTCTACATGTTTGAGCACAAGGTTTATCC
This sequence comes from Picea glauca, assembly GCA_000966675.3. NCBI lineage: Eukaryota > Viridiplantae > Streptophyta > Pinopsida > Pinales > Pinaceae > Picea > Picea glauca. The sequence continues at coordinate 44,409 of JZKD02S1731757.1, read as the reverse complement.
CAAGCTCAACCTTATTCAATAGTTAAGATTTCCTGTTTTACCCAGCTGGTTTATACCAACACCCATATTTTTTTATCATACCCATCTAATAAGATAAAATACAAAAAGAGGATGTTTAAACTAAAGAAGGAACTTTCATAAGAAGATATCATGTCAATCACTATGTAAAGCCCGTCGATTATTTGGTTGGATCGACAGATATGGAGAACCATTCCACTATTAAACATTGAAGACTCTAATTGGGCCTCAGTAGTGGGTTTGGTTCCTGTTGTTTGGTTCAACCACCTGATGGCAGGAATTAACAAAGGAAAGGAACCAATGCTTGAACATTTCCATACCCCAGGTAGTTGTGGTTACGAGGACCAACAAGGAAATGATACTTATTGTGGATAGTGTTGTGATGATCACCATAGAGGAAACCATATTGTATTCCCGACAGTCCAGGACAAGTGAATTATTGAGAGTCAGAGTGGCCATATCAAATGTTTCTATTGACAAGGGAAAATAGGATGAGTGGGAAGTAAATTCCATGAGGACATAACTGGTGAATCTCAAGCTTCAGGTGGAATATTAATAAGACACGGCTCAAGAAGTTAGGTTCATAAGAGTCGAGCTCAAGGAGATCTATAGCCAATTCAAATCATAAAGAGAATCTTTTATAACATAGATAATTGGTTATCAAGAAGAAACCATGCTATGATAGATAACACACAAAGAAATAATGTAATGGTCTGGCAGGTCCCATAGGAATATGGTACAGATTAAATACATTCGAGAGATCTATAAGGGTCAATGGAAATAAAATCGTGGTAATATATTTATAACAGAGAAGAGCTTGGATAGATTCCAAATGGTGGCAGAGTATTGGACGCAAATAGTAGATGAGCTGCAACAGAAAATCCAAAACAGATGGGAAGAGTGTCTCAAGAACTGGGATAAGGTAAATCAAAAAATGAGGGACATTAATATCCCATAGTTTGGCATTCCTGATGACTTCATCAACTTGAACGACATAGTAAAAAATTTCATGGAGTCCAATGAAAATTTTGAAAGCTACATATTTAAAGTCAAAAGGATGGGAAAGGGGAAGTTCAAGAGACTCGCCAATAATACGATGTGAACATCGTAGGTTCTACGACACCTCAGTCCTAAGATAGATTGGTTCAAATATCAAGCGATGGAAATCAAAGATAGTCTTAGTGCACCGGTGGACCAACATCCTTTCCCATATTTGCATACTTGCAGAGATATATTCTCCCAGTGGTCTGAATATGACAAGGAGAATCCTTTGAGAGGATTGAAGTTCATTGGTAGCTTTCATGTGGACGCAGTTCACTTTATCTTTTGTTTTCTCTATGTTAAGTAAACATTATTATTATTTTTTGCATGGGACATTTGTATAAATAAGGATGTTGACCTCGTTTTGAAAGGTCAATATTTTTTCTAAGGACTAATAATTAGATGAAGAACTACTTTGAAGTTTAATATTGAAGCTCATATAGAGTCGGAGACACGTTTTTTCCAAAGCTTATGGATTAATGTAATATGTGGATTGTTTTGCATACAATTATCAGCTACAAGCAATTTAGTAAGATTGTAATTTTGTTTAAGTTATATTGAATGATTATGATTGCAAAATGGATGTTGGCGTAAATTCGATGGTGTTTTAAAAGTCGCTTATATTTTATATTAATCAAAATTATTTCTAGTTATTTTTTTTATCTTTTGTGATCTCCTTTCAATTCTTAGATGATGTTTGCTACTTAATCGATAAAAATATTATTGTTAAATATTGATTGAATTGAGGCATCGTTTACGTATTTTTGGAAAAGGTTAACCTCTGTGCAGTCTTCTTTAGAGCTTAGTTGTTGAATACTCAAGAAATAAACTAATAAAACAAGAAAATAAAAAAGGAGAAAGATAAAAATCTAGGTGGAAGAAAAATTCCCCCTTAACCGAAATTAAACCCCATCAAAACTTGTCGGATCATCAATCTAAAGAATCATGCTACCTTAAACAAGGAATATTCTAATCGAGCCCCATCTCTAGGCGTGATTCCTATTGTTGATTCAAATGGAATTTATACCCCTCAATAGATGAACCTCTTCCTATCAAATTCAACACATTATCTAGGAAAGGGATATAGAAACTAGATAGTACCTTGGAGCTTGTAGTCCTTAGTGGCACGCCTCCTCGTGATTGACAGTGGGTTTACATCATTGACTCCTAATTGCTTGATTATACGAGTGTTTAACAACAGATCCTCTATTGACACTCTCTAGAATGTACTAGGTACCTTGGGGTAGGTATTCGTCATCAATGGGTCCCCTCATGTATGTTAATGGTATACATCAATGGCCCATAATTAGACAGTTTCTACCATGGTTGGCATTAACTCGTCTATTCACATGTTGTATATTCATACCATCAGGGTTGGGATGAAAACCTTGGGATTGGGGCCACATCATTCCTCTACAACATCCCCTCCCAAGATATGATGGAGTATATCATTTATCTATGAGTAATTTAAAACTTTGAGAGCACTTTCCTTAGTGCTCATTGTCTTCCATATATATATATATATATATATATATATATATATATATATATATATATATATATATATATATATATATATGTTGTGTCATAGATCCACATTGTATTTTCTCGTGGCTATGATCTTATTGTTGAAATAGACCCACATTGTATTTTCTCATGGCTATGATATTATTGGTGACATAGATCCACATTATATTGGCTCATGGTTATGATCTTATTGATGACATGGATCCACAATGTATTATTTCATGGCCATGATCTTTCATTTCATTTCATGGATCCATAATGTATTTTTTGGAAGCCATTCTTTGTTACTCTTCAGAGTATGAGTATGTCTACCTAGGAGATGTTCTATATATGTCTTCATCCTTGGTGTTTGATTGCAGGTCCTCTTTGACCACTGAACCTCTTGGCTCTCTCCACACGCTGCCTCATGGACACTATTTTATTGTAATTTTTTTTGGCTATCCATTCCTTTCATGACCTCACACATTATAGGACATCTTTTATAGCCTTAATTCCCACCCTAAAGGGTCATAAGGGAATCTCGCAGAAGATGAAAGACAAAACATGTCTCTAGCTTAGAATTTGGGTCATTTTTTGGGGTCGTTGTTTGTCATACATAGGACAACAAGTGACTCGTCACTGGTCAACTATAGTGCAACTTGCAAAGACCTCTGCAAGATTCTATATTCATCAAGGTTCAAAGAGAAAAGCAAGGGATGATTTGGTTCTTTGTGGAAAAGCCTTGGAACTCACATCATTCATGTATTTGTTGGTCTCTAAAATATTTATAATCTCTCCCAAGCCTCTTCCAATGATATATATAAAGAAGGAAAGTCTTGAGCATGAGGAGGAAGAATCATTTACAGAGCTATGATGTCCAAATATAAAGGAGCATTTGCATTCCACATTAGCAACAATTAGATTTCCTAGTTTGATTAAGAATCTAAGGAGGAGAAAGGAGAAAGGGGCCAATTAGGATGCATCTACACTAAAGATATGATGGTTGATGTATTATTCATATTTTGAGAGAACAGATCATAGGCTTTCTCCTAAAAATGTGTGTATCTTATTTACAAGTTTTTAGATCTGGTCTCATGTTGCATAGATCAAGATAGATCTAGTAGATTTGGATTTCCTAACACTAGAAGAGAAAGTATATCGGTAGTTGTTTGTCTCCTTGTGTGCAGGAAACATATTGCAAAATATGGATTTGGATGTTGGGAGCTACATCAATCAGATATGTGAGGACAAGCATTGATTGAAAAGATATGGTCATCACCCTTATTGGTTAAAAGGGAATGAATCCACTTAGATCTAAGGAGAACCATTAGAATTATAGCCCCGGTGTCTATCTAGGATCAGTGTGCAGATCCTAGGGAGATCTTACCATAGCATTGGTGAGATTTTCTCCATAACAATCACAATAGATCTTATATTATACTAATAAATTTTATTATGCAGGTTTATTTCCTTAGATCCCAAATTACCTATTACTGGCCTATTTCTTAGATTTATGAAAATAACCAAAATATGAAAATGAAATAACAAGAAAAAGAGCACACCATCCCCGAAAATGAACACAATATGTATCATGGGAAACCCTAGAACGTGATTCCTATGCTCTACTCTCTTTTCTTCATTAACAAAATGCAAGTACAAAGAAAGGGGGGGCACTCACTATGGATTTTCCTTTGACACTATGGCCTAAACAGCTACTACAAAATATCCTACCTTCTTTGTTATGCTCTCAAAATACTACTCCTAGATGTTATGCTCAAATCTAGAACAAGTACAATTATAAAGAATGGAACCATTTCTCCTTCTAGTAGCCCGATATTTAACATAGCATGATAGTCATCTAGAGTTAGGGTTTTTGCATCCTCAACCCTCAATTAGTGATAAGGATTTGGACCTTCTATAATATTCTTGAAATTACACATGTGGATAGCCCTACATATGTGAGTAATGGGGTTTGATGTGGCATCCACTCATGCCATGGTGGTCAACAAGGTAGGTCAACTTGCGAGAGGCATAACTTTCGCATACGAGCTCTGATTGAGATAATGTTTACACCATTCGAAAGGTTTCAATGTGAATAATAGCATCAAGGGGATGAGAGCTATGCTTGCAAACTTTTACCCCAATAAAATCCATTTGATTCTCAAAATGTCTTAGGAAGGTTTCAAACCCCAAATATCCAACTAGGACCTACCACTAAAATGGGCCCTATAAGTCAATTCCTCTAAGTTTTCCACCTAGAAACAGAGAATTTTTTAAGGGTTCAAATATTATACCTATGTATAGTATAGGTGACTATTTCAATTTAAAAAATCATACATATAGATATGTTGGTGAGTATTCAATAAAAATCATATAATTTTCTATCGAAAATTGTAATTTTTTTGGCAATTATATCAATTTAATCATATTTGTGTAAAAAATGAGTGAATTTTTAACCAAATTAGCAAATATTTTTTCCAGAAAATGGGCAAAAAATTGCAAATTGGTGAAAACTTTCCCCTAAGAATTACCCTTCCTAGAAAGTACCAATATATATGACATTATATAGTGATCTAATATAGATCAAATTACCTCATGAACTTGGTAAGATCATATGTAACTTGATTTATGATGTTTTCAATGCTTTTTGGAAGAGACAAATGTAGAACATAATGTGACAAGGAAGGAAGCGTTATCATTTAAAAAATCATTTGAAACAAACAAATATTATTAGAAAATAATGCATGTATCATGAGATCATAAATATTATACATAGGTTAATAAAGGTATGGCAGTAGTAAGATTTTTTCCCACCAAAAGCACCTTTCTTCATTAAGATATTATTATGTTTGAAGCAAAAACTAATCAAAAATGTAATCTTCACTATAACATCTTCTATATAATTTCTCTCTTAATATGTTAATAGCCATGGAATATTGATTAGCCCCATCACTAGAATAATGACTCAAATGTTGCATTATGTTGGATTCCTCAATGCCACATATAACTTTATCATTTTTATCTTTGTTATTCCTTCCATCTAAAATTCTCCATAAGTATGTCATTCTTTCCAATATGCATTGTGTCAAATAAATGATCTACTTGCAGGTTCTTATAATAGAGCAACAAACTAAATTAGATAGTATTGTTTCATACATTGTGGAAGCGCACATTGTCGATATTTGGGAAAAATAAATGGAAATACATTTGTTAGTTATAGTGTATATATATATATATATATATATATATAGAGAGAGAGAGAGAGAGAGAGAGAGAGAGAGAGAAACTATCGAAAGTTAAATATATGGATGCAATTGAAACCAATTGCTTATCATGATTTTTTTCAACCTTGCCTTATTTCATAGTTGAGGTCTCATTCTTCGTGGGTTTTTTCCAAAACTTTTCTTTCCATTAAAAGTTTATTTTTTGTTGTTCAATACCTATGGTTCCTAGGAATGAAATGCATGTACTTCCTTTACACCCCCTTTCCTAAACTTCTTAAATGTCTAGATGTTATTTTGAGAGCACATACTAAACATACATATTTTCCTTTTGTTTAAATGCATGCAAGCTATAGAATAATATTAATAGAATACCAAAAAGATAAAAAATAAAATCACAAAACAATAGAGCATATGCAAAGTTGAATATCACTTTACATACCAAAAAATGTGTTTTCCCTAGGAGAATCATGAATTGTTCATGGAATTGAAATCACTTTTGTCCTAGTGGTTAGGATATGTCATACATAATGATGCTAACACATAAATTTGTTCATTAGAAGAGGCTTAAGATATGAATCCATATATCTAATTTGGTACTTACCTAGTTTTTTTTAAAACACACATACTCAATTCCTTGTATATATAAATTATGTAACAAACAAAAAAAAAAATTGGTGTATTATAAACATTCCTAGAAATAAATACTTAGAAAAATCAATGGCAACATTATATGCTCCATCTTTATTGATATTCAAAGAGAAGGTTATTGTTTATAACAAAAACCAACCATGTTGAGTTAAATGGATTGACACCATCAGTTGCCAATAAAAGCCTAAAATTATAAGGTTCTTCTTTAAAAATGATTTAACTTGATTTAACTTTACTTGATTTCTCTATATGAAAAACCATCTACAAGAATTCGTGTAACACCATCTTCTTTCACGTTTCTTGTTTGCATGATAATCCATAAACTATATTATGTTTTTGCACCAATTGTGGAAAACATAAAATTATAAAAATATGACCAAAAAACTTATGAGATATTTTTTTCACCTTATTAATTTGATATCTATTAATTCCATATTCGTGGGATTTCAACTTTGTTGCATGCTTTCCATGATATATAGTAAAGTTAGTAGGACATGTATTATTTTTTAAATATTTGATTTTTATATCTTTTATCAAGAAACACAACTTTCAAAATGTGTGATATAAAGTATCTAATGGTAGTAGAGGAATTTCACTTAACAATTAAAAAGGGGGCAAATTAATGTCATGAATAGTAGATATTGCACTCTCTTTACAAATAGACAAAAACTTATACTTGTATAAAGAATTATAAGCTATGTGAGACATGTTTGAAATAAGATATGTCTTTAAGCCTTTGTATAGGAGTTTTGTGATTTATAAATAAAATGTAAATCATGAATATTATCATAAAATGTAAATCATGAATATCATTTATAAAAACAAAAATGTTATAGATAAATTTATTTATATCATCATTTTCAATTATATTGGTATAATTTTTTTCCATAGGATCAATTTCATCTCCATCATCCTCACCATTACTATTACAAATTGTAACCTTATGAATTCTAAGATTCAACATTTTTTTGTCTTTGTAATTAAAAATATATATATATAACTCATATCAAAATATTAAAATATTTGAAAATATTAAAAGATTCAAAATTTTACCTAAGAAAAAAAACTATTATAAAAGAGTAGGGAGTTGAACGATGTAATAAAATAATAAAAATAGCAAAGTTAATCATTCATAATGTCACTTAAATAAATAAATAAAGGTTTCATCCTCACGACTTTTTTTATAACATAGAAAATATACCAATACCAATGTTGAAAGTATAAAATATTTGTTGGCATTTATCATGAGATTTAAAATATTTAAAACAATACGAAAAACATCTATTAGTCAATGTTAAGTTGTTCTAATCAATTTGGACCTTGTCAATATTGAATAGCCCAAACAAAACATTGATTAATCGACACCAATAACATCGATTAATCAGCATCCCAATTATGGCCTTGTCAAAATTGACTAGTCCCAAGTGCACATCAAATAATCTATGTTATACATATCACATCATTTAAGTGACATTTATCAAAGGTTAATAGAGATAACGTTTCTTTAAATTTCACTAAAAATCCACATTAAAATCAATTGGATCACGTTATTAGTGTCATTGAGGTGGCTATACATCTGTGTTAGAACATTCCTAAAACAATTTTATACTATTGTTAAAGGCATTTTCCTCTCTAAGGCTTCTAAAAACTTTGGAATCATTTTGGGATAAAATGATGAGTCTTATGGAACGAAGTTGTTTAAGATGTTCTTATTAATATAAATGTTGGAATGATATATCGTTGTATGTGCTTCCTTGGTTCTATTTTGTTCCATTGTTTTTCATGTATGTTTTCTTTCATAATCTTTAGGCTAAATAATTATTAACAATCTACTATGAATATAGTAGTATGGTGAACATCATTCCAGTTTCACATGACCTTTCTCCTCTCATATTTCATTCACAAGTCGAATAGCTTTTAGTTTCATTTTTTTTCACGTCTTACCTTCCATTTTTAGCAGGTCTCCTTTCAAGTTTTTTTTTTTAATTTACAATGTATTAAATGCACATTTTTTTTTAAATCAAATATTAGTGTTGGTCATGATGTCTTATGATTTCATTAAGGTTTCTCATATGCAAGAGGGATTACTACACTCTAAAAATGAAGGGGAGGTTCCTTTGGCTCTACACATCAAGTTGATTGGTATTTTTAGTCTATTCCTAGTCATTATCTTTTTTAGAATAATTCAGATGGGATTTTTAGTTAAAAACCTCCTAACATCTACCTACTTCCCTTATATTTGTCTCTTTACTCTCTTTTATATAACATCTTTATAATATTTTGAAAAGGGATTTCTACATATTGTACATTAGTTTTGGGTTTTTGGCACATGTTTTGGATCATCCTTTAGGTTTTGTCTCCATCATCCCTCCATTTGAAGGAGGTTATGATGACGTTCTTTCATATATCATTGTTTTCTTTGGTTTTTCATCTTTGGTTTTAGGTTGGAATATAACATCTCATGGTGGTTGCAAAGATCTCCCTCTTGAATCAATTAATTCTTTATCCAAATTTTCACTTCAAAAGAAAAACTCAACTATACCTGTGAAATAGGATATCCATCTTTTTATTAATAGTAAGATACATTTATTTTAATAAAATTACTTGTGGTTACTTAATTCATTATTTATATATATATATATATATATATATATATATATATGCAAATCAAAATATCATCAATTTATTTTTCTACCCTCAATCATCTTTTAGGCATGTAATGTGTCATTCATGTACTAAACTATGCATTTAATTTTTAATATTTAATATTTTAGATATCATCTACTTAAGGGTTTTCACCCATATCAGAGGTTAATTTACATATTTTCTTGCTTTATCTTAGTTTCTTAGAAAATTAAATAAAAAATAAATCTTAATTGATAATTAGTTTTTTGGGTATATTTGAAAGGAAAAGGAAAAAAGGAATTATGATCTGGATTTAGGAGCAAAACGAATTGATTAATAGACTGAATACAATAAATATAGAGATGTGAAGAATAACACATATATCCAGTGAAAAATATCTTCTATTCAATAATGAAATAGGCTAAAACTATAAAACTGCAGAACTGGAACACTTGCTCAAATGGTGGTAGTTATCCTTGAGAATAGATGTGGTTGCTACGTGCATCCGTCTGAGCAGAATGAATTACAATGAGGCTCTAAAGGCCTTTTTGATATTACTCATGACTTCCAAAACCCTAGACATCCAAAAACCTAACCCTAGGAGGTGAAACGTCAAAAGTCATGTGGGCCCCTATGGGTAAGTTGGTACCTCAACTTCCTGTGGTCGTAAGTTTTGCATACGACCTCTGCTTTAGGCGCGTGATAGCTCGTTGGAAAGGTATTTCAGATAAATACACATTTCACTGTCAAACTTTGACTTTGTCTAATATTTAACTGTGGCGAGCCAAAAAAAAACATTGTTTAGGCCTCTAAAACAGCTCTGGAAGTACAACAAGATGTGTTGACATGAAAACATAAAAAATAAGCCAGTTGGATTTGTTGGATTATTGATATGGGGGGTGAATCATTAATAGATAAAATTAATCCCTTTTAACCATATAATCCAAGTGTTATATCAATGTAGTATTATCATCCAATAACTGCAAAGTAAATAAGAAATGAACAAATGAATAATCATACACATACACAATACACCAATGTTTTACATGGAAACCCAAAGTGGGAGAAAACCACGTAATCATTTTTCTTATATGTCTTGAAGAATTACATTCATTGGAAGCACTAACTTCCTTTGTTTTCCAACTGCAACTGGAAGGAGGCTCCAACCCCCTAGTTTCTCAGGCTACAACCTGAGGGAAGCTCCAACTCCTCAATTCTCTGGCTACAACCAGAAGGATGCTACAACCCCTTATGTTCTTCGGCTATAACCGGAAGGTGGATACAACCACATGTTCTTGCCCCATCCAATTGCCCTGACATATAAGTGGAATGATGGAATCACTATCACACTATCACTGTGAGATATATTGCTGCAAACCTATACCAATCAACCTGTAATCATCATGTACCATAAACAAGTGCATCAACCATGCACCAACTTGTACCTCAACCTGTACCTCAACCTATAATCAACCTGTGCCATAAACAAGTGCATAAACCATGCACCAACCTATAAAAAACCTATGTCATGAACAAGTGCATCAACCATGCACCAAACCTGTATAAATAACCTATCACAACAACTTGTCTGATCAATATTATCAACCAAATCATATCTAATCACCAAGATCAATCACCAAGACAAATCTCAAATATGTGCATCAAACAACCATAACACAGCAACTCATAATCATCACCAAGGTCAATACGTGCTTATAACAATATACCAATACAAGTATGTTACATCATCCATAAACCATGTGTCAACAATACTACTAACAAGTGCCTCCAACCATATACCAAGTATGTACCAATCATGTATCAACTACTCATCAACCATGACTCATCAATATGTACCAACATCATCAACTATACACCTCATGTATGTGCCTACTCATCATTTACTTGTCTCAACCATGTACCCAACATGTACCTCAACCAAAAGCCCTCATCAATTTCATCATCTAAATATGATTTGTAACTCTATAATAGACCTGGTGGATATTATCACATGCCTACAAACCTTTCTTAACTTTAAAAACAAGAGGCTATCATTTTCGTCAAACTTTACTTTAGTCTCACTTGACTAGTTTTGGAATAGTCAACAACCCTAACTTGAAATAATCATAACTATGTACCTATAATGAATAAAGATATGAAAGTAGTAAACAATGTTCTTCAGTGTGTTTTATGCAATTCCTCCGGGTTTCACTACTTGGAACCTCTCATAAAAGGAGTTATAGCAAAAATGGCATACCTTGTTGAATTTTGGCTTATTCTAGAGAGTAAACTTGTAGAGCGTGCCCCGCATGAAATATTTGTTTTCTGGATCTGAAAATTTTACACTGAATACTATAGATTGTACTCTAACCAAAAAAATTTGTCTTAATTAATTTGGATATGTTATGAATAATTTATGACGTTTTTATTCGAAACACCTATTTTAGACTAGTTTCAGGACTAGCCATAAACCCTATTTTCCACAGAGTGTAACTCCAAAACTACAATGATCCACACGCTTAAATTCATACCACATCTACTTGGATATGTTTTCTCAATGGCCTATCAATTTCACGGTCTGAATCATTCTATAAAAAAAAGTTATTGTGAAAATGGTGAGATGACCTGTAAATAACATACCTTAGAAAGCATCATCAAAAGAATTTATCCTCCCTTGAATTTCAGCCTTCTTTACCTCACCTCTCTAAAATTCGGCTTAGATATCCTTTTGTTACCTCAATCACCTGTAGATATTCAATATGTTCAAGTCTGATATAAAATGAGAGAGTCGTGCCTCTTATTTATACTTTCATGTAGCTTCCTCAAGGGGTTACCTTTAAACCATCTTAACCCACTTTCCTTATTTTAGGGTTAACCAACTTCTAACCACTTGTCCAATTAGTAAT
>JZKD02S1731757.1:0-10787 GCA_000966675.3 Picea glauca | reverse complement strand
GAATTAGTAAGTGCTAGCCAACCATTAGGTGTGCAAGTATCCCAACCATTATTGTCACTGTTATATTATTTTCAATTTATGCAAGTGTGATCCCATTTGGGTACTAGGGATGTAAAAAGTGGTATCAAAGCTTCAATCAAGCTTTGTTGGTGTTTTTTTGTTAGTTCTTAAAAATAAAAGAAAGAAGAAAATGACAATCAATTATCATCATTTCACCGATCAGGGTTGAGTTTCAAGAGCAATTCCATATCTTTATCAATGAAAAGAGAGAGGCATTCTAGCTACAATTGAAGGGAAAAGGGCATGTGGATTCCATAAACCTAGAATATTATGGAATCCACATACCATTTTCCATAGAATATACTAACTAGAACTAAAAACCAAAGACATGAAATATGGTACTACACATATAATATATTAACAAGGAAAAAACAAGCTACATGAAATTTCGACATTTGAACAAAAAATTACAAGTTAAATGAGTACATCAATAAAAAAACATACTAACCTTGCAAGTTCAAAATCTAAGCTATGTAGATCGAGAATTGGATTTGTTCAACCGATGGGTGACAGAAAAAATAAACAGCTCAAACAAAAGCCATGAACAGTGTCGCAACTATAGAAATTATGTCGCAAAGTCTCTTAAAGTTAGGTATATATACATCAACTAGTCAACTAGTTGTTAACATTGAACAAAGAGATAGGAAAAATTTACGTGGCAATAGCGACGAACTTTTGTGGCAATAGTGACAAACTTTCATGGCAATAGCAATGAAAATCTTGACCAAGTTAAAAAAACCTATTCATGGCTATATCGACGAACTTCGTGGCAATATCGATGAAAATCCACCCTATTTAAAAAAAAAACATGAAAATAATGGAAATGTGGAAACATTTCGTGGAATAATCTGCGCATATGTAGTAGTGGATGTATGCCACTTGTTCTTTTGTTCCCACATATTCAACTCTGGTGTTCCTCTCTGCAACCTGTTCTCGTAGAAAGTGATACTTGATTGGAATGTGCTTTGTCTTGGAGTGTATCACCGGGTTTTTTGAGATACTAATGGCGCTTGTATTATCACAATAGATTGGAATGGGCTCATCATACTCAACCTGTATATCTGTCAAAGTTTGTTTCATCCATAGAACCTTTGTACAAGATGTTGTTGTTGCAATATACTCTACCTCAGCTGTAGATAAGGATATTGATGGTTGTTTCTTGCTTAGCCAAGATACTAAACACTCACCCAAGTAGAAATTTTCTCCACTGGTGCTTCGTCGGTCATCAATGCAACCTACCCAATCTGCATCAGTGTAGGAAATAAGTGATATATCCTTTCCTTTTGGATACCATAATCCAAACTCTTATATTCCCTTGAGATATCTGAAAATCCTCTTCACTGCTAATACATGTGATTCCTTTAGTGCTGCTTGAAATTGTGCCACCTTTCCAACTGCCTACATTACATCTGGTCTGGATGATGTCACATATAGTAAGATACTAATCATTGACCTATATTTCCTCTAGTTGGTAGACTTTGAATCATCATCTTTGCTCAACTTGCAAATGGTTTGCATAAGAGTGGTAACTAGTTTGCAATCTTCCATTCCGAACCTCTTTAACATTTCTCTGATATATTTAGTTTGAGAAATAAAAAATCCTTGGTTTATGTTGTAGGTAAATCCCCCTGCAGACAAGTGGATTCCCTCTTGGTCTCTAAACTCCTAAGGCCAAGACAGAAGGTGCTTAACATGGACACTGACTTCCTTTTATATCTAATCAAGCTAATGGAAGAAAGAGAAGGAGAAAGATATGTACCTTATGAACAATGTTTGTCCTTGCAAATTCCAGGCTGAGCTTCGATCTTAAGCTCCTTGATAAGTCCTGGAAAACAAAAAAAGATACAATGGACTTACTACTCTACTGAGATTAGCTCAATCATAGATCCATCTACTGCAGACAAACTTTATATGGAACAAGTACAAGTTTGAAAGAAACAGACCAAGCATTGGTTATATTAATGAGAACAAGTAAAAGTACTTACAATCCTTTGAATGAAGGTGTAGAAGGCTCTTCCAGATCTCCACCCCTTTTCTCAATCAATCTCCACTGATTTCTTTTATGACATCTCACTCATGAGATCATAAGTTTGATGTAATTCTCAATTGTCATTCTCTCCTTTCACCATGAGAAGGCCTCCTTATATAACCTTGGAGAGGTCCAACCATTTGATATATCTTTGGGTTGAGGTGAGGATCTCCCCTAAGATCATGCCTTGGCCATCTATTCGAATCCAACTACCTTCAGTATTTGAGGGATTCTTCCCTAATTTTCCTCAACAAACCCATAATCTTTTGAAAAGAGGGCAGCGCTCCCCCAAAGGCGTGCACAGAGCACTCCAACACTCCCTAGAGAGGCTTAGGGTGCGCCAATGCTCCCCAATAGTGGGTAGGGGAGCGCTCCTCTCCAAAAATCAAATTTTTAATGACTTTCTCAATGAAAAAGGACTTGTACTTCCTGCCAAGTGATTTTTCTTCTTCCAAACCACCTTTGAGATGTCTTAAGTGTCTTCATGATGTCGTTAGAGGCACGACATATGAAATATGGAAGTATGATGTTTTTTGACACTTGCAACACTTATAGTCAAGATGCGACACTTGCGGACAAGATGTGACACTTATAACACTCGTAATGATGACACTTGCGACACTATCGAAGTGAGTAATTTTGAGGTGTAACAGATTGCCCCCCAAAGTATGAAGTTAGAAGACGATGATGACTGAAGTACTTTGTAGACTTTTTCGAGCAAGGGTATGGATGCAGAGAGACTGGAAAAATCTGCACACAACCATCAAACAAATATTATGACATGTTTCAAACCCAAGGCAGGCATACTTATGCTTGAGTGATAAAGACTTTTTAGGTATGGCCGCCATAAAATACACTGCAGATCCATAATTATAAAATGGTATAGCCACTGCAGATACAATGTGGATCTATACTCCTATGACCTAAACTGATCGTAGCCACAAAGAATACATAGTGGATCTACGAGATGACAAGACATAGCCACGACCAATACAAAGTTGATATATGTAACAGTATATGTGTCATAGTTCAAGAGAACTCCTTCGCAACCTGGGCAAAGTACATATAAGAGTGATGACTCAACCCAGGGTCTTCTTACCGATCCCAATGTAGTACGAATCTAACCATGTGAGTAGATGTGATGATGTTGAACATGGTAGAAACCACTTGATTACCGGTCAATGATGTAAACCATTAACAAGCGCGAGGATGTTAATGATTCCCAAGGTACTCTAGTGCATTCCAATGAATGTGAATGAATGAGCTGAAGTTGAACATCCATGGAATCATCCGATCAAAGATAAATTATTTAAACCCACTATCGGACATGAGGAGGCCTGCCATTGAGGCATGTAGGTCCCAAGGTAATAACTGGTTTCTAAGTCTAGCTCCTGGATAATGTGTTGAAGTCGACAGGAATAGACTCGTCGAAGGAGGGCCTTGATGTATCCCCCATCAACGACATGAAAGTAAAATAGAGATGTAATTGGTAGATCAAATGAACATGGACTGACACGGGTATTGAAAAAGGATATTTGTGATGGCTGACTCTCAAGGCAGATACTTCCCTTGAACACTGAGGCATGACAGTAGAAACATGACATGGACCAAAACTTGATAATGTAGTGGATGTTGTGAATTTCGTCAGGTGACCCAAATGAGTAAAATAAACTCATAGGATTGGCTCAATGCAAAGTTTCAGCGGATTAAAATGCGTGCAAAGACAAAGTGTCGTGTTCAAGGGCAACCGTAAGAGTTACTGGTAGTGTTCTCAAAAAATTGTTTGGCTTGCTTCTTTCAATTTTTCCCCAATCCAGATAGATGAGTACCTATTTTTAATTTAAAGAGATTGAGGAGGGTAACACATGCTCGATATGACTCACCTTCAGTAAGTCCTTATTCCTTTGTTTAATGAACCAGAAGAATTAATGGTTTGATCCCATATGGGCCCTTCAATGTATGATTGTTTAACGAGTCCAGAGAAGGTAAAATCGGTGGTTTTTCATATTTAGAGAGTCTGAAAACAACTTAAAGACGACTCCAATGTTTTCCTTTTTCGTAATGTTAGTCTCATGAGGCCGAAAAAGATATAAATTATCACTCGAAAGATGCCCTTTCAAACCTTTTAACGAGTGGGAAAGGAAGCAAGATCAATCGGCAATCTTTTCATGTTTAGAGAGTCTGAAAAGAGCTCAAATACGACTCCAACGAGTTCCTTTTTCATATAGCCATGCGAGTCCGAAAAAGTGATAAAATTCTACTTGGTTACATTCTCATGTTTTTTCGAGCACGAGAAAGAACAAAGACCAATCTCGGTATGCCCCCAGCTTGAAAGCTGGTGATTTAACTCTAGAATGATCTTCAAAGGCTTGAAACATGCCCTCCAAGATTCAATTCATTCACCGACTTTGAGGTTGTCACCAATTTCTCTACTATACTGAGAAAAAGGATAAGAGTGGATGAAAAGAAGGTTCAAGAGAGGTGATTGTTTCATTTTTTAACGATCTTGACACAGAAAAAGAACTATGCTCAGGGCTCCAGGTTCAATCCCCAGATTGTTGTTTCATTTTTTAATGAGCTTGCTACAGAGAGGAAAACTATTCTCAAGGCCTCTGTTTCATTTTTTAATGATCTTGTCACAGAGAAGAGAAACTGTGCTCATGGAATCTTCTTAATCATGGCTTCCAAGAGAATAACGCTTTGGAAGGACATCATGTCAAGGGACAAAACTCAGTCATGGCTTCCAAGAGATCTTCATTGGATGGAATAAAATAGTTGTGGAGGGAATACATATCGAGGGTCTCATTAGGGGTAAGGAGATCAGGCTCCAATAGCCCTACCAAAGAGATCACCATGTCAACTACCAAATCCAAATCATCGGAAGTGGAAGGCATGGGAGATGATGGAAAATCTACATCAGGAAGGGAGATAGACTATATATATGCCCGAATTTCTTCACGAGGGGGAAGAAAAGAGGATCGATGATGGTTATCATCCCAAGGTATCTTTTCAATGTTCGGCATTTCCTTAATAGATTCATCAAAAGGAAAAATTGGGGAAATGTAGTCGATTGCATACAACAAGGAACTTAACCATGATGGCATCGAGTAACTATCAAGTGCCAATAGATGTTGGTCATCCGATGAGGGAGAAGTGGATTGGATAGAAACATATGATGTTTCAGCTGGACTAAGTGTCACTGTGTCACCTAGTGCATCGAATTCCRAYAGACTAGGTACAATCAAAGGGTAAGATGATTCCAAATATTKATAAGCYGCGGTCGAAATCATATCGACGGTGGYAATATGATGTGTAGTCGGTGGAAGTGGTGTAGGGAAGGTACCCATGAGGCTAGAATATTTCAGTAAKCCAACACCAAYGCTTTCATACATGATCTTATGGTCTCCCAAGAAAGGAATATTGTTGGTAGYGGGAGCATGAGCATGGGTTGYGAAGAAATCCAACTGATCAACAGYGACAATTTTTCCCTAATGAAGAAATTGTACACATCGAAAGACCGATGAGGCAACAAAAGTCATAGCATAAAACAAACTTTGTCCAAGTAACAAGTTGTAATTGAGGGGAGCATCGACCACCTCGACATCAACAGTGACAATTTTGCCACCCAGTTGGATGGATAGGGACTGTAAAAGCCCATGGGAATGAAAACCTTGCCCATCGAAGGTGCGTAACATCATTGGGGATTTTTTAAGTGTGGGTGATTTTAAACCTTTCCAACACGCTAAAGACATGACACAAATTGAGGCTCCCTCATCCAGAATAGTTTGGTGGATATGTTGATTGTGAACAACAACATCAACTTCGAAAGCAAGTTGGTGGGAGAGTTGAGACGCATAATTTTCCAGGTTAAACATGACATGGTTGGACAAATCAGGATCAATAGCACCAATAGCATCCAAGAGCGTTCTACGTTGAATGGGGCAGTGTTGTAGAACTTCTAATGCAGACATAACACATAGGGCTTGAGCCAAATCTTCAACAATGTTTTAGTTTTGGGAGGCACATGAACTAGGATTAAAGGTAGCTTTGCAGATAATGCTCTTAGGAGGGCGTAAGATAGATTCGAATATAGGTTTCTCAATCTGAAGTGGTCCAGACGGAGGATTAACCAATGGAGGACTAACGGAGGACGGTGATGGTTCCGGTAAAGTACCGGTATCGTTAGTGTATTTTCCTTTGTCAAGGTTACCTGGTGTGGCATATATCTTAGAGAGAGTGTCCAAATTAATCCCATTAAACATATAAATATGTGCACTCGTTGAGGCCTCATCATGAGGATGGCTTGAACTGCCCTCAGGAGAGGGGGTTTGAGCAACCATGGATTCCTGCTGTGGAAAAGGATGAGTAAGCACAACGGTTTGTGAATTTCCCTCGAAAAGTTTGGCCACTTCATTGTGATGTGGACAGTCTCGAGTGTATTGATCATCACCATAAATGATACATGGGAATTTCAGTTTTCGTTGTGGCTTCTTTTCAGTAGCAGGTGTTTGAGCTTGATTTTTTTGTTGTTCATTGTTATTAGTATTTTTTGATTTATTTTTTGTCTTTTTCTTACCTCCAGATTGTTGTGAAGGGGCAGATTGAACTACATTCACCTCAGAAATTTGAGTTTGGGGGGAGGTAGAGGAGAGTGTGGTCGATTGGGAAGTAGATTGAGTTTTGACGGAACCAATAACATCGTCCGCATGAGATGAGGATGACGGCTTGGATGGATCGGTATTATATCGAGCAGTATTTGGAAGCAAATCATACAAAGTACTAGATTGGGAATAAACCAAATCTAAGTACTAATACCGAACAATGGTTTCTTCCTCAGTGACCACACCACCCATAGTGACATCACGAGCGATCGGGGGTAAAAGTGATTTAGTAAACCATTCTGCCAATAATATATCAGGAATGATTACCTTGATCATCCTTCATCGTTGTCTCCACTCATGAATATGGTCAGAGATATGCACAGAGTCAGTTTGACGAAGGGAGGTCAAGAGTTCAGTACCCATCTCGTAGCAAATAGGTAGTTGAAAGTGCGTGAGGAAAGACATGTCAAGGGAATTGAAATCATGAAAAGAAGCACGTGGTAGTTCAATATGCCACTTTGTTGTTGATCCTGTAAGTGTTCGCTGGAAAAGATGCAAATGTATAGAATCATCCATGAGGGAGTTTGATGAACACCACAAATGGAAAGTAGTCACATGGTTATTTGGATCTTCTCCAGATTTTCCATCAAATTTAGGAATATCGGAAGGAAGTTTAGTTGGGATAACTGGCCAAACTGATGAATGAAAAATAGGATCATTAGTCAACCGAGACAAGTCTGGGAGAACCAGAGTCGCAAGGAAAGGTAGGTGTCGGTTAATTTGCGGATGACACTGGTGTGGCATAGGAACACCAGTAGGACCATAAAATGGGTTAGGTGGACAGTTGTAACCAGTAGGTCCTCCTACATATGGTTGTTGTTTGCCAGGATAAGCAGGATTTGATGATGGCAAAGAAACATTTGCATAACCCGGTGGGTTCTGAGCATTATAAGCCAAGTGATTTGCTTGCCCATAAGGAGGATAAACATTTTTCCCTTGAGGATGGTAAGGAGTAGATCCTGTAGGCAGATACACATTAGACCCATGAGGAGGATAAGGTTGTTGTCCTTGAGAACTCCAGGTGGTGTTCGGGATGCCGCCTGGATAAGGTTGTCCATAAGATGTTCCAGAAGGAACAAGATTTGATACTCCTCCTTGTGGGTTATGATATGAATTCCCCCCAACGTGGGGCTAGGTAAAAGTGCCTCCTGAATATACTCCCCAGGATTGTGAAGGGTTTCCAACAAACAAAGGTTTCCCCCCTACCAGCGGTGGATTAACGACCGGGGTATGACTGGCAAAGGGAGTTTTCCCTCCAGGAGGAGCATGAAAAGGGGGTTGTCCCCCGGGAGGGGTAGACCCGCCATAGAATGGTGGTCCTCTAGGAAGGAAAGGTATGCTAGATGGTGGTTTCCCTTCATTTGGTTGTATTTGGCTGGTAAGGTTCTGCATTCTCTGGTGCAAATATGTCTCGACAGGATAGTGCTGAACATGTGGAGTTGTAGAGTGAAAGTTTGTAAAAGAGGGGGTAGGGATCGAAGTGTCTTGGGAATGAGTAGAGGTGATGGGTCCAGCATTAGGATAGACTTTTGATGATGCAAAAGTAGGGTTAATGACCCAATTGATGGGGTGATTCATGGTTTGACCAGATGGTCCACCTTCAACAGGAGGGTCATGAGGATTAAAGGGTTGTCGAAAGGACTCAAAATGCTCATAGAGAATGTGTCCTGATGAATTCCTCCATACAGAATGAGCAAGTGTGGAATTTTTATCTACTACAGTGGTAGTATGAACAGGATTCTTATACTCATCACCGAAGGTTGGTTCTGTGGATCCCATATATGTCTCAGTAAAATCTCTCGCAGGTAATTATGGGACCTCTTCGTCTATGATGTTCCCAAGGGAGTCTAAATGAAGAAAAAGTGGTTCAAGAGGGATTATCGACATAGATGTAGTGCGAGGAGTGGGATTCTCAATCGTAACCAAAGCGCCTTCTGAGTTATCTAACAGAGGAGAAACAACACTCCCAGCGTCAGATTGATTTTCTACCTCTCCATGGTAGTTGTCTTCTAGAGGGTTAGGAGGTAAGGGTTGGTATCCTTCTGGAGGCAGCCCTTGCATCCTATGTGATCGACGAAGACCTTTATCATCTATAGGCTCAATTTTTGAGAATAACAGTACACGCTGAAAATCTAGGGCCAACCAACAAAAAGAAACAGCATACGCTATTAAAATCTAGGAATCAAAACCAAGCAAACAAAACTTCTCTCGATGATCATACTAGTTGGTGATGAAATCCAATTTCATGTGATCACATCAAGAAGGGGCTAGGATATGGTGGAACAGTTACAATGGTGACCTGCTTAACGAACTTTCACCTTGGTGCAAGCTTCCACACAATAATTGTGGATTTACCCTCCAAGGAGCCCGAGTGAGTTTGACCAATGTCTGTCCCAAGTACAGTGAGACTTCCCTTCACTGACACCTCGTGTAATTACCTAAGGATTTTGGCAACTACATACACCAACTCATAGTCAGTCCCTAGGCAAGTACATTCGATAGTCCAATCTAAATGTATGGGTAGGATAACAAGTCCGAAATCAACTCGAGAGGCTCCCACGCATAATCGTGGGTATACCTTCAAGTGACCCCCAATATACGATCTGACCACTACAAACAAATTAACCATGGAGGGATAATCTCCATAAATCACCCGAATGAGACCTCTTGTGTAACCCTTGTGTGAGAGGGGGATCCTAGAAAGCCTATACGACAATTGGATTTGACTCTCCCTACCTCAGGATGCTAATGTTCATTTTGAAAACTTCAGAGAGTTGTACTCACAGCCTAATCCAAAGTGCTAATCCTAGTCTAACGTTGGTGGAAGATCCTAAAAACAAAAATATTCTAGATAATTTTTTAATTAGCATTGATTTTATGGTTGTTCTTTACTCAAAGGGTGCATCACAATGAAACTGATGGTATGATGACTCAAATCCCAAAAAATGCACAAGAAGATGATAAGCAATCTTGTCTTTCGATGAATGGNTGTAAAAATACTTCCATCCTTATTCTCCACATATCATACTTAAAACCATTCTGACCATTAAACATTGGTACTCCATTCTCAAAATAATCCATGATCTCCTTCTAGTGGTTAAACTTTTTCCTGAAGGAACCAGCTCTGATACCAATTGTTGGATTACTGAGAGGGGGGGTGAATCAGTAATAGAGCAATTTAATCTTTTTTCACCATACAATCCAAATGTTATATCAATGTAGAATTATCATCCATTAATTGTAGAGTAAATAAGCAATGAACAAATGAACAATCATACACACACACAGTACACCAGTGTTTTACATGGAAACCCAAAGCGGGAGAAAACCACAGAATTATTTTTCTTATATGTCTTGAAGAATTACATTCATTGGAAGCACTGGCTTCCTTTGTTTTCCAGCTGCAATTGGAAGGAGGCTCCAACTCCCCGATTCTCTGCCTACAACTAGAAGGACGCTACAACCCCTTATGTTCTCTGGCTACAACTAGAAGGTGGCTACAACCACATGTCCTCTCCCCATTCAACCACCCTGACATATAAGTAGAATGATGGAACCATTGTCACACTATCATTGTGAGATATATTGTTGTATACCTGTACCAATCAACCTGTAATCATCCTATACCATAAACAAGTGCATCAACCATGCACCAACTTGTACCGCAACCTGTAATCAACCTGTACCATAAACAAGTGCATCAACCATGCACCAACCTATAAAAAACATGTGCCATGAACAAGTGCATCAACCATGCACCAAACCTATACAAATAACCTATCACAACAACCTGTCCAAACAACCTATCACAACAACCTGTCTCATCAATATTATCAACCAAATTAGATCAATCACCAAGAAAACTCTCAAATATGTGCATCAACCAACCATAACACAACAACTCATAATCATCACCAAGATCAATATGTGCTTCTAATAATATGTCAATACAAGTATGCTACATCATCCATAAACCATGTGTCAACAATACTACTAACAAGTGCCTCCAACCATGTACCAAGTATGTACCAATCATG
>JZKD02S1731745.1:76204-92837 GCA_000966675.3 Picea glauca | reverse complement strand
TTTTCATCTCCTCAGGTAGGTATATTCATAACCTAGCATATAGGATAGGCATCTACTCCATCGTGCATTTTTTTGCATTATCCTTCGACTACCACTTTTTACGCCTTCAGTACGAACCCATTTATTGTGACGCATAAAACTCCATCTTCTATTAATAGCATCGTTAATAAATGGTAGAGACTTACCAAACATGGGTACCCTAATTAGAACCTTTTTGTCATTTGTTGCCCATGCCGAGTTTTTTTCCTTAGGACCAAGAGTCCCTTATAATTCAATACATGACTTTACAATGAACCTCATTTCTCATTAATGCACATGCGGCCTTATTACCCACAGACTCCCAATAACAAGTATTAGTTAATCTCTTTTTCGACTCATCTAGAAACTGAAAATATCACCGAGTGATTTGTCCCTTTCACACTCATTAAAATTGGATTTGAAATATCATGAGTCCTAGTTAATCTCTTTTTTGACTCGCTATCAAAAATAGAAAACATTGCCGAGTGAACTTGTCTTTTTCACACTCGTAAATTGGATTTGAAAAGACGTCTATTTGGCACAATTTTACCACTTTTTCACACCAAGTAGACTAAAATATATAGAAAAGGACATTTTTTGGTGTTAAGTTGTGATTGCATCTCATGCGCTCACTTGCTTTATTGAACCTTTAGTCGGTTCTCTCTTTGAGTTATAAATCGTTGCCTAAGCAGTTTGCATCCTCAACCAAGCAGAGCCTTGTTTTTATCCTTCACAATTTGACACCCTATACCCTGGAGGGAAAATCACCCCGGGTGTCCATCTCTCGCATGCATTCCCTTTCATTGAGCATAGGTACGTTCCACTGCTGGAACTGGTTTCTCTTACTTGCGACACTCGTTCCCTCCTCTGTATCATAGCATTCATTTGTTATGAAAAAACAAAAAAAGACGGGCATGAAGGGAATACTATATTGTAATTGGGAACAGTCATGTCACCTTTGAACAAAACACAAAGTTATTGAGTCCTTGTGTCATCATAATTTTGGGTTTAGCATGGCCTTAGGAAGTTGATCTCGCTATAGAGTTTTCTCTACCGACTAGTTACTCTTCTAGTTCCTATAGAGAACATTATTGATGCCTCCTGCATCTAATTGTCACATCATTGAGTCCATGCTACCAGAGTCCACCATATGTCTCATTCTCTTGTTCAAATGAAGTCTACCAACTTGTGTCGACCACTCCTTAGAAATATTGACTTCGCATGTCAACCATACCCTCATTTTGCCTTAGAATCACATGATACTTTGGTCTTATCATGCACCCTGGCCCTACTTTCATCATTGGTAGGTCACCTTGAACCCAACAATCAACATTTCATCATTCTTCATTGACTAGGTGGTTTCCCTTATGTTCGACGATAAGACATCTATTCACACTTTGGGATTCATGCAGTGTCTTGGATTCCGTTAGCCTTATTGGTGGTTTCCTCGCCTTTGTCAGTAGTTTTTTTTATCATTGGCTGCTATTCAGAGGGTCTTTTTTGTGCACTTCTTGCATTTGGCACACATGAAAGACACACAGTGTCGTTGGTTCCTGAGCATGTTCTTCGTCCGATCTCCACCAAATCATGAAGCTCCTGCTTTGTTCCTTGTGATGACTGATGAGAGATGCCTCAATGCTCTCCTTTCAACGGGTCTCTTTCCATCGACTTCAGCTCATTTATTCTAGATATGGGACCTAGAGTTTTATGAGTACCTTGAGGTTTGTAGTCATTAGTGGCAGGTTCTCTTGCCATTGATAGATGGGAATACATCAATGGATCTCTCAAGTGTTCGACACCAAATCCTTTATTCACATTTGTAGAGATGTATTTGGTGCCTTGATACCTACTTTCATTATCGGTAGGCTGTCTCACATTTGTTAATGGTATACTTCAATGACCGGTAATCAAACGATGTCTCATTGTGTTCAACCTCAACTCATTTATTCACATGATGTATACTTACACCATTGGTGGATAATGTAGAAGACTTGAAGACATCACTATGTGGCTGCAACTTTCCTGAGTTGTTGCTTCCATTTCATTGGACCAGTACCTATTTGACTTTAGTGATCATGGGTTAGATTATACTCCATGGTATACAAATATCTCCAGATTGATTTTTGAGACTGGTTTCCTTGGGACTTGTTTGTGACTATGATATCTTTTTTCATATAACCGCATTTGTATTTTCCTATTCATGGCCATGAACACTTGTTTGGTATATTTTCCACATGGATCTACATTGTATTCTTGGCATCCATGTATGCAAAGTCAGTGCATAATGTAATAAGAAATTGAGTTCATCTAGGTGGTTCTCTACCACTCCACTTTTGGGTTATTTATAATGTGTTTCAATCATCACAGATACTCCTCTGATCTCACACATTAGGTGGCATCTATTATAAAAATATTTGCCTCACCATTTCTATCTTGCACAAAGGGCCTTTTCCATTTCTCTATGCAGACTTTTCATCCATTTTTTATTAATCTGGAGCTAAAAAATATACATTTTTCCACATATACACTCCCTAACTGCTATGCAAGATGCGTATACACTTACTTCTCCACTACAACTCACGTATATCAGGATTTGTGCCAGAAAATACAAAATGAGGTAGGGTTTCCATGTCATGAAAAAAGATCTCTGATCCTTTTCCTTCCATATACTGGAAACGTTTCGACTCAACCCTTCAATTGCATTCTGGAAGCTATAAGAGCACGATTTCAAACTATGGAAAAAGGGGAGAAAGCATTCAACTTTGAGAGAAAAGTTACTCTAGAGAAATTACTTCATATTGAGTCTGCATCCCTTTGTCCCTCAAGTATGAACAGAGTGTTCAGGCCCCAAGCTCTTCCTTTATTGTTGAGAGGACCTATTTTCCTCTTTCTCATGAGATTTCCTTTGGTGGAGGATTGAAGTGGTGGGGACCCAGTTGGAAGGAACTTGGTTTCTTGGTTTCGAACCGTGTTGACATGAAAGTCTGTAATGTTGACACTTCTGTTGATCAATTATTAATAGAAATACTCCTTTCCCATCCTATTGGTATCTTGCAAATATATGATTATTATCCATGGGCATGTTTGTAATGTTTATTAACGAATTATGCTGCATGTGATAATTCCTTTTATATCATCACTATATACTTGCTTTGCTTATTTTTTGAGAACTTCTCGCAGGTATAAAGTTTTGGGTCAAAGTTCTCAATGATGGAAGATCATCAAACGTGGGATCAAGGTAGCCCTCTTTCTCGTATTGCACATTAGTCTATATAGAATATGTTGGAATTGAGTTGATTTCTATAGTCATACCTGCCTTTTGTGGTTTACCCTTGGCCATAGAAATTTTTTCCCTTGTAATAGGGGGTCATATGGAACCTTTAGTTATATGGTCTTAGTCTTCCTCAACCAATTCCAATTGTTGGTTCATTACGATGATGACTTAGAAATTATGTTTACCTTACACCGGGACAAAGCCACTCATATCTCGGATGACATCCAGGAGTGGAATATACAAAAGAGGTTGATCAAGACCTACATACCCCCAAAATTCCTGAATTCATACTAATTTGAATTCATGTAATTTCAAACACAAATTAGAAAGAAACAGGTCAAGCATATTACATTAATGAGGACAAAACGTTACTTACATCCATAGATGGAATGTAGCAGTTTCATCAAGTTCTCCTTGCTTAACCCTTGCTCAAAATCTCCATGATCATTATGACAATAGCTTCGTTGATTAGCCTCCACTTCACTATATATCACTTATGAGATCATAAGTTTGGTATGATTCTCCATCCAGCTCCCCTTTCACCATGAGAAAGCTTGCTTATATAGCCTTGGAGAGGCTCAACAACTTGAGATATCTTTAGGGTGAGTTGAGGATTTTCCTCCTTCAGTTAGGGATCTGCCTAAGATCATGGATTGATTGAGGATTCAAATCCAACTACCTTCGAAGAGTGAAAATATCCTTCCCCCATTCTTCTCAACAAATCAACTGCTGCCCAGAATAGGTAGTGCTCCCTCAAAAGGGCACTCAGAGCATTGTAATGCTCCCTAGTAATGTATAGGGGAGCACCAGCACTCCTGAGGGTAGGAGTGCTCCTACAAAAGGGAAAATGAGTGTTATAACACTCCTTGATAGCTTATAGGGGGGCGCTAGCACTCCTGGGAGAGGTATAGGGGAGCGCTCCCCTCCAAAAACTCAGTTTTTTGGGTTCTTTCAGATGGCAAGAGGTTCATAAGCTTGTTGACTCATTTCTCTTCTTCCAAATCAAATGTTTGAGGTGTTTCAAGTGTCCTTATCATGTCATTATAGGCACAACATAGGCATCATGGAAGTATGCTTTCTTTGACACTTGCAACACTTGTGAGCAAAATGCGACACTTGCGACACTTATAATGATGACACTTGTGACACTATCGAAGTGAGTAATTTCGATGTGTAACAAGAAGGTGAAGTGTCCCTATAATATTTGTATAGATGATCAACTTACCCATTTATGCACCAAAATTTCGGAAGTTGTGAGGATTTTATCTCTACCACCTACCGTGTTGACTGATGCTTTCCCACATAATCAGCACATGACCTCGAGCTCTTCGCATGCCAAAAATATGGCAAGTGGGAGACAAAATCCACCGACACAAGATGGTGCATGTTTATTCTTCAATATGGTTAAATCCAAGGTTAATGTAGCCACTCGGTCTCTTGATTATAGTTCTCCACAAATTTTACATGGTCTAGAGTCTCCCCCTCCTCTGGAGATAGATTGAAAAACTAGAGTGCCCACCTCGTATTCCAAAAGGAGTACTCAAGCTCTCTACCCAAAATCCTAATGTTAGAGCCACCCATAATTACTCTATTGTTGAGGATCTGGGTGAAACCCCTTGTGCGATGTTGAATTTGGAGGTACTCCAGACGTGTCCTTCACAGAGGAATTATTTTCTATCTACATTAGGAGATCTATATCCTTGTGGATCAAAAGTTATCAAGTTTGATGTCATAGATGGGAAGCCTTGCTTGCCTTACCATGTGGAATTCCAAATACACATGGGTTAATCAAAGTATACCATTAATAATATTGTTGTTGATGAAGGCATTGCAACATGTGTGATGTCCCTGGTCTGTCGGAAAGCCCTCAACTGTCCGATCCTTTCTCAGTCTCTGACCATTTTGACTTGTTTTGAAGGTCATTCCTTCTTCCCTCACGATATTCTTCCTGCCTTTCCAGTCCAGTTAGGCAAGAATATGGTAGAGGTGGATGTCAAGGTGGTTTATGCACCTTGTTGTTCCAGAGTCTATACTTAAGGCTTTAAAAAGTACAGTGTCTAGGCATCCAAAAGTTAGTAAGATGTAAAAAGGGAGGAGGGTATACCTTCGGGAAAGGAAGCTAGGGTTGATTTCTAGGTTGTCGTTGTCTGGCTTCCAACTGTTCCTGTATGTTTATATCCCTTTCAATTGTAGCCCATTAAAATTCAAATTCTACCCAGGTGTTATCCATTTTAAGTATGGTATCAAGGATATTTAAAGCAATATGGGTTTGATCTGTCAAGCCGGGTTCAATATTGGGTTGTCTTACAATAAGGACAGTCATAGAGGAATAGAAAAATTTAAAGAAATCCGAAAGTTTTTATGCTAGATCAATTTGATTTTATAAAAGAGAACTTTAGAAATCAATATTAACAACAAAATTCAAACCAAAGGCCTTTTTCCATAACTGCATTATATTTGAAATAAATGGTGTATGAATTATGGGAAAAACATTAAGTTGTCTATAGAATAAGGCTCCTATCGAGAGAGAATCTCACTCTGTAAATAGAAGAAGAAAATAAGATAAGAAATGGTCTGATGAAGCATAAAATATGACAACCTAAAGATTCACAGGTCTTGTACCTTCTAGTAGCCGATACAGAGGAAAAACCGTAAACAATAGATAGCTAAATATTAATCACTATAGTAGAAGTTTTACTAAATTGCAATGCAACCTTCATCAAATGTATATAAGTGAAATAAGAATGAATATGAAATAACAGAGAGAACAAACTCATAACATAGTAGTGATGGAATTAGGAATCTCTAGATTGCTTTGTATTAATTCTGGAAAAGAGACAGTCTCTATTACAATTAATCAAAAAGGTCCAACCATTTTTCTTTCTTCAAAATGTATATTTATACAAATTTTATGTGCTGGAATCTCAATAGTTCCAGAGGTTTTTAGTTACAATCAAAGGAGTCAAAATGTTTCGTTTCTTTATCTCTGTTTTCATTTGGTACCCAAAACCTGCCTCTTCGCATGCTCCATGCAAATAACACACTTCTCCACTAGCTGTGATATCAACTTAGATGGCTCTGCTTGATTATTTTCCTAAAAAATATAGCAGTCTTTCATCAATAGCGACAACTTTCCTTCCACCTGTTGATCTTTGGCATTGATAGAGCATAACAATATACTCGGTTTAATTAGCCATTTGTCTATTTTCACTATGTCTGTTTGAGTTATTTGTGATATTTAGGCTAATTCTCTTTCTTCATTTTCCTTGATATTTAGCATATATTTAGCTATATTGATTTGACCCAGTATCTCGATGGCACTTTCATCATCGGAACCGAACCAAATCTCACTTAACAAACTGAAAATTTCTTCGCAATCCTTAGCTTCATAGCTTGTTGTTTGCCTTCAGATATATTTCGCTCCCATTCTTTCAACAAGATATTGCCCCTGGTCTTCTCTGCAATGGGAAAACTAGAACTACTGCTTGTTTCCCTTCTCGTTGTGGCTATAATAGCCTCCTGGAATGCCACCCGAGTTGCTCCATCTTCCCTTTATTTAAGAGAGAGGTTTTCCAACATCTGATCAATGAGTTGGAAAATGCTTTGAATTGTGTCTACTTTAATAAGCAGACCTTGTTGTGCTGCTGATAACCTTTTTATGATCTCTATTGCTTGGGATAGAAATATCCCGATATCGATTACCTGGCTTTCGATGAATTCTAGTTTGGCCCGAAGTTGGTCTATCAATTCTTCCTACTAGCTTATCTGAGTCTGACTCGTCTGAACCATCAACTGTGTCTGTTCGATATTGACTTTAAACTACTCGATTTCTTTTTCATCTTCTATTCTTGCTTTCTCTAAATTCGCACTTGCCTGATCTTTAACAACAGCCTCTGTTGTAGCTAGTTTAGCCTCTAGCGTCTTGATCAAATGATTTTTTCATTT
The DNA here is from genome assembly GCA_000966675.3 of Picea glauca. Taxonomy (NCBI): domain Eukaryota; kingdom Viridiplantae; phylum Streptophyta; class Pinopsida; order Pinales; family Pinaceae; genus Picea; species Picea glauca. The sequence goes on along the minus strand of JZKD02S1731745.1, from coordinate 85,600 downwards.
TAGTTGATCTTTTAGGGTCTCGACTGAATATTGGTTTGTCATGGAGAAATCCCCCAATGTTCTTGCTATTTGCGTCACAAATTCTTCTTTCTTCACATTTCTCCCATCAGTTAAAATTTTAAATTTCTTAGAGACAGTACCTGCCTCTTGGTAGAGTTCTTGTCTCACAACCACTTTCCTCTTCTTATCAAAGAATAATTCATTTGGAGGTAGATCTTCTATTGATATAGGTGTCAATTTTTCACCCAAAATCCAACCTATGTTTGAGATMTCCTTTGCAAAMTGTAGGGGAGTAATGGAGGTGATGGGATTGCCAACCTATTTAGAAGATTTACTGGGAGTAATGACCAGGGTTGAATTGCTCGGAGGATTTTAAGTCTCGGCTTCCTGTTTYGGGTCCTCMTTTTTCCTTTCCTCATMTTGATGTTCCTCTTGACTGGGTGCTAAACCTTTAGATCCTTCAGCTTCTRTTTGTTGCTCCTCTACTATCGTYGGATCTTCACCCTGTAATACTGGAGGAAGGAAACTCTACCTATGCTCTTGGAATATGACAATATCRTCCCYCTCTTTGGGTGACAAGGCTTGTATTCGAACCAAAACCTCGTCATAAKATTTTTCACCTCGGAAAATATCATCATGAGGCAAATTCTCGTGCTAAAAKMTTTTAAGGCCACAGCTGGCCAAATGATTACTCAYGACCCTATGTGGATCRTGTTTCTTGAATTCAATGTGAACCAAATTTATATATTCTAGGGTTGTTGCCTYRGCCTTTRCATGCCAAAAGTCTAATAATGAATATGTGCTAAAATCAATAGGAAAAGGTGGCCATACCTTTTTTGAAAATCCTTTCAKTTCTTTACTTATACTGCCAATTACAGTTTGCCTGGCAATCTCACGACAAGCCAGCATGTTGAGTATAAGTAAGGGTAAAKCATGTGGAGGGATGGAAGTGCTAAAAACCATGATGTATGAAAATTGTTTCTCCACGTACCAATCGRMCACTCTACTTAAATTTTCCATGATGCTATCCGATATMCTGGGTGGTGGATTACCAAAGATGGAAACATGCATCAGTACCATTACCCAGTTGAACATTTCGTATAAAAAATCAGAAGCCTTTTCCTCCCAAAGMTTAGAATGGTATACATGGACTAGCTCAGCATCYGATGGAGCCCAACTCCAATTCATCAAGGGAAATTGCGTCATGGAACATATTGCTTCCATGAGGTATGCGAACATAAAAAAATGAAGCAGCTTTCCTGCTCGCTTTCTACGTCCGATATTCTGTAATCCGACAGGTCAGACTATYGGACAAYAGTTTTTCCYAGTCAAAAKAATAGCCTTCTACTACGATGTACATYAGAGGCACCTATGGGAGGAAAAAATGCATGGTGTCTTCCTTCCCATACAATCTACAKGTCATCATCGCTACTTATTTKAACTRTGGTTCCAAAGAAGATATGRAATAAATTCCATTGCTATCTTCCCTGAACTTCGCTGGGTGTGAGACCYAATCCTGGATCAAATCAGATAATMTTTTTCCATATTGTTCACATTCCTTCCTTTTAAAATCCTCTAGAAACTTTTCATTGTATGTGAAGTTCGACGTGGGTGGCAACTTGTACATAACCTGTAATATTTCTAGTCTAAAGRTCCCAACARTGACGCTCTKCTCACTGATGATGGTTCTRGTAGGGATTTMTACATGATCTAGCACCCATCGGATCATGTCATAGTAAGGCAGAAGACTTGGCCTGGCCSCTACTTTGTGCATMTYTGCCTAGACAATGATCTTGTATTTGGTAGTCATGTCWTCTATCTCGTTGACACTGGAATCGCCCGAACAGTTCACCAACTCTGATTTCAAAACCTMTGAGACGTATGACCAGGTTCATACGGAAKCAACACTTCRAGTTGAAGTATCCAAAACATTATCAKAACCTTGTCCTGAAACCTCAGCGCTTGCCTTGGATGCTTTTCGCGGGGCCATGACAGGGGATTGTAACTTATCTCTTCTGCAATAAAAATGCCTATAMATATAGAAGTTAGCTTAYTGAGAAAAACTTCTCTGTGCGGGATAGAAATGAAMTTTATGAATAAAATAGGAAGMAAAAGATMTATATCTTYGACCATTTAACATATYRATGTSCTTACGAACAGAACGGTCCAATCATATTTAGATARAGATTTTGGMAATAAAAGSCATATCCTTACWTTGTCATTTCRCCTTATTTCCAATTAATGCCATAAAATTTGACGGTTCGTGGCACAAGMTGGYRCAAKGAACATTTGAAATTACCTCGTAAAYTRTGCATTATTATCATTTKCATTAAACATTGATTATGTTGGCTTGGCTTCCWTAATCAGGATTTAAATCAACATTTTGGCRTTCWCCATATCAAGACTTTTAATTCTAACCTTTCGAGCCTCTAAAACCCGAGATTGCAATGATTAGATTTAATTAAGCAAGGACATAACTAGGATTAAGTGTTTTAATTGATTATGCTTTAATTTATATCACGACTTCGCGGCTCGAGACTTTGAAGGTATAGTTTCTGGGAGGAACGTATGCCAATTCGCAAAATTCCAAGAAACTTAAATCATGGTCAAAACTAATCAACCCTGACTCTAACCTGGGTTACTTAGGTAAAACTTTTGTGGCTTCATCTTTCAGAGTTTTAGCAGTAATGTTTTAGGAGAGAGTGAACACTGAGATGGGAAATATCGACAACACTTGACTGGGGTTTACATGGTCTCACTCTTAGCTTTCACCTGAGGTAAGATTTTAAAACTTTCCGCAAACTCACATATCGGGGTTTTTAAATCTTGTGACTTGTAACTTCTGAAGAGCGATATTCCAAGGTACAAAAAGAAACAACCTTCATTTAATGATAAAAAGTGGTAACTTATGAAACATAACATCCCCCGCTATTTCACATGTCGAGACTACTAATATTTTCAGTAGGTGAATGTCATGAAGAAAAAAAGAACTTAAGAACCAACATTTGACTTTTAAAATAGATTTGAACCAAATGAAAAAGGCAGCTCCAACATAGGTTCCAACTAGGGATCCCATTTTCCTGTGAGGCAGGAAGAACAGTAGACCACGTGCCTGTATTGGGTAAATGGAGTCATTGGTTTCACTTGTGAAACTTGCTTTAGGGAAAAGATAAACAGAGGGAATAAAATATTTTTTTCTTTCACTGTTGTAATTTTTTTCAATACTCAAATATATTTCTCACTCAACTACAGTCCATTTCACAATTTCTCTTTATCTTTACTAAATTTAGATCTGCATTAATACAAATCAAAATAGTTCTAGGAAATCCAACAGATCTTGCAGTTTTTGGCTTACACCCAAAGAAATTTATTGCATTTTTTTTTAATTGGGGAGTCCCGTCTGGACTTAGGATGTGGATCCAGTCTCGAGAAAGTTGATTACTAGAGCTGAGTGAAGTTCATGTATAACATCCTTACAGATATCTCATATATTGCTTCACTGCCAGCGGCCTTGTTCAGTACCCTGGTGCAGTTATCTGCCCCTTTTTTGTTGAATTTCCTTTCACCACTTCGAAATGTATTTACGAATTTAAATGCTGAGACGAGGGCAATCATTTTTGAATTTCCTTTCATTGTCTCTTCAGACTAGATGTATAATTAGATATGACTTTCCTTTCATCATCTGTCTTACAATTTTCTTTTTAGAATACGAAGTGGGGGCAATCAGATTGTATGAGGGGTGATATCTGTGTAATATTTTGCAATGTATGCCTATCAACTTACTTTGATTACTCGGTGCCAAGCTTCCTTTGACTTTCACAACACCTTGGTCCACAGGGAGAAAAAGGGGAAACATTTTTCTGGGGGTTTTCCTTCAAGTAATCCTCAACCCTTCGAAACTGTTGAAAAACCTAGAAACGTCAGGATCCACCTACGCATAACTTGTTTAGTAAGAGACCAAGGATTTGTGAAGACTAGCCTTCTTTCCAAAACACGCTTACATATTTCAAATTTTAAACATAATCTCTTCTTCCTATGTATATAAATCCGAAAATACATTTGGCATTTTTAAGAAGAAAAATCTAAAGACCGAAAGAAAGGTGACAGACAAATGTTTGTATGATGAGGAGTAGGGGTTGAAAATTAAAACCACTTTTTTGAAAACCCTTCCCTAGAGATGCTTCATTTTTCTGTTTTTTTTAACTGCCACCTATTTGTGTTTTAAGTTAAAATTATTAGGATCCAGAGCAAGTAACTGTACTTTTTAATAATCAATTAAGTAAAAACATTAGATTTATGGGACCTTTATGATGTTTTGGAGATATCTTCTTTCTTAAGGAACAAAATTTTCAGGAGTTTGTACCTTTACCTTACCATTTTTAAAATAACCAAAAACCTTTTCTGTCACCTATTTTCAGTGAATGCAAATCTTCGATACATGACCTTCTATTTTCTCCCTTCGTTCGTTTGGTTTGCAAACCGAAATCCTGTAAACACAAAGAGTGTCCTTTAAAAGAGTTAAATGTATTTGAAAACCACGTATCTCTATTTATATTGACCTAATTAATAAAAATTGAAAACTTACCTCAAGGGAATCATGAAATAGAAAGCAAATAAAAACTGGTATATACAATGGTAAACCTTGGAGAACCAATTATTTCATGTAGTGTTTTAGATAATTCCCATTGACAGGGGTGTTGAAGATTTTACCATCCAGATTTTCTAATAAAAACGAATTTTTTCCTTCGGAAGTTGCAACTCTGAATGGTCCATACCAAATATGAAAGAATTTACCATGTTTCACCAAATCTTCCTTCCTAGCATCCCATATTAATACCAAATCACCTGGAATAAAATATCTATCTTTTGTCTTACGGTCAAATAATGTTTTCATGTCATCTTGATATTTTTGCAATCTTTCATCCACCTCGACCCTGTGCTGTTGTAATTCGATCAGCTGATTTATTCTCCTTGTGATGTGGTTTGGTTCTTCTTTCTCATCTTTCCATAGTTTCATTATGGGAAGTGCCAATTTTATAGGTAATACCACGTCAGTCCCGTATATTATCTGGAAAGGAGAAATACCGATGGATTTTTTTGTGCCAGTCTGATTTGCCCATAGTGCGTATTTTAAATGTACATGCTAGGATCTCTTGTTCTCGTTCAACACTTTCTTAATTATGTTGATCAAACTCTTATTCGAAGACTCATGTAGTCCATTTCCTTGGGGATAATATGTCATAGAATGGTCGAGTACAATATTGTACTTTTGGCAAAAACTGATCATGGTCATAGATTTAAAAGCTTGAGCATTATCTGTTACTATCTTTCGGGGGTAGCCGAATCTAGATAAAATATTTTCTTCTAGGAAATCTATTACCACCGACTGTGTAGCCCTCCTGGTAGGAATAGCCTCTACCCATTTAGTAAAGTAATCTGTGGCAGTTAGGATCCATTTGTGTTGATAATTGGAATGGGGGTTAATTTCGCCTTTAAAATCCAATCCCCACTACTGAAAAGGAGACTCTATTTTGACTGGAACTAAAGGTAATGCTGGGAGTTTATGCTTTCCTGTGAACAGTTGGCAAGGGCCACAAGCCCTGACTTTGGCATTTACATCCAAGAAAATTTTAGGCCAATAATACCCTTCCCTCAGGATTTTATAAGTTGTCGCTCTCCAAGCATGATGTCCCCCACACACTCCTTCATGGAATTCGCTTATGACCTCCTCTATTTTAGATTCAACCAAACAAACCAATAGGAAGCCTAGTGGGTCCTTCCAAAATAATTTACCCTCAGATATACAATATTTGACCGCATGTAGTTTTAGCGTTCTGGCTTTGGATGGAGATAAATCACTTGGGCACTTCAAAGTCAGTAGGTAGGATACTATGTTTTTGTACCAGTCAGAGGATGTAAACTTCTCTTCGATTCTGACTTCACTTGTTTGCTTGTAGAGCTCGTTCATATCTTCATCTTCTCCACATCCCTATATGTTATTTATGCCTAGGGGTCTGAAATTGGATTCAGCTAAGATTTTAGCCAAACCTTGACCCTTTACCAGCTTCATCGGCTTTATTTCCAGATCAAATTCTTGAATTTTTGCGAGCCACCATCCCCTTCTGCCATCACTGTCAGGCTGCACTAAAATGTCTTTTACAGAGCTAGTAGGTACATATGTGATTATCTTGGAATGAAATACATAAGTCCTAAAAGTATTTAATGCCTTTACCATAGTATATGCTTGTTTTTCCATTATATCATATTTTAGTTCCGCGTCTCTAAGACTTTTGTTGAAAAACGCTATCGGTTGTTCGAAACCTTCCTAATTTTTCTGGAGGAGCACCGTGGCAATGGTGTGCTTGGAAGAGAATGAGAAAATGAGAAAATATTTTAGATAGTTGGGGCTTTCCAGTATAGGTGCCTAGCTTATAACCCTCCTTTGGCCTCTACTGTCCATTTTACCTCATTGTTTTTCTTTAACATACCTGTGATTAATTTCACAATTTAAGCGAAGTTTGGGATAAACCTTCTCAAAAAGTTTATCTTTCCTAAGAATGACTGGATTTCCTTTACATTTCTAGGAATATTTATTGTGTCTATAGCTTGAACCCTACTGGGATCAATTTTAATTCCGTCTCGGGACACAATATGGCCCAGGAGTTTACCTTCTCGCATGGCGTAGTGATACTTTTTAGGGTTTAAAGACAGACCGAACCTGCGACATTTTTCAAAAGTTTGTTTGAGATGTATTAAATGATATTTGTCAGACTTAGAAAAAATGGTTAGATCATCGAGGTAGATAACTACAAACTTGTCTCTTTCACCGACGAAAGCGATATCCATAGCACGCTGGAAAGTGGCACCTGCATTCATTATACCAAAAGGAATTTTATCATACATGAATGTACCCCAGAGTGTAGTGAAAGCTGTTTTTTCTTTATCTTGTTCGTTTACAACAATTTGATTGTACTTAGAGAAACCGTCGATTATAGACATCCTATTTTCTCTGAATACCTTTTCTAAGATGTGATCCATTTTAGGTAAAGGATAGTTTTCCTTTAGGGAATATTTATTCAAATTTCTGAAATCAACACACAGTCTAATATCTCCACTCTTTTTTCTAACCGGGACCAGGCTTGCACCCAATCAGAGTATCTCAGTGGTACTATTATTTTCACATATAAAAGATTCTTGACTTCTCTTTATACTACAAGTAATAAGATAGGGTCGATTTGTCTAATATTTTGCCTAAATGTTTCGATACCAGGCTTTAGAGGTATCTTGTGTTCGATCACAGTAGTGTCGTAAGTCCTAATCTCTTCATAAGACTAAGAGAAAACATCTTTATATCGTGCAAGAAAATATTTATACTTATTTTTCACCTCAGGAGGAAGATACTTTGATATTTTCACCATCCTGGGTTCTTCTTCTGTCCCTATATTGCAATCTTCAACCTCTTCTCATTGGGGTTGAAGAGTAGATTTTAAAGGCATGTCATTTTGATCGAAAAGTCTCTCCAGGGGGATTAGTCCCTTTGGAATCTAATTATTCTTTAAAACTAACTTGCGATGGTTGACAATTTTTTCTCGGAACTCCTGAGGGTCTTCTCCTTCTTGCATGATCCACATGTGATCATTTTGATTCTCTTGATCGATGTGAGTTTCAGAAAAGTTGCCCACTACTTCGAGGAACTTTCTGATCTATTCGTCATCCTAGAAAACCTACTAGTGTTGTATGTTGTTCGGGATGGATGTTCTGTGCCTTACCTCTATATGGTATTTTAATTTAAAAGCTATCGGGGGAGAGAAAGTCGAGGCTGCCTTGGCTAACGATTCGTCCTGCAAATTTTCAGCGTGTGGTATGAAGTGGATATTTACAGACGAGAAGAAATTTTCCATTAGATCCTAGACACAATTTCTATATGCTCTCAATCTTGAGTGTTTGGCCTGTTATTGTTGATTTATTTGTTTGACTATCAACTCAACATCTCCATATACTTCTAGGTTCTTTATGTTCAGTTTCTTGGCAGCTTCCAATCCTAATACTAAGGCTTCATATTCACATACATTGTTAGTGTAGTCTATATCCCATTGAAGCCTGTAAGAAAAAGGGATGACAAACCTATTTTCAGGTGCCACAAAAATTACTCATGCACTGGCTCCTTCACATGACAGAGCACCGTCAAAAAACATTTTCCAGATCCCTGTACTATGCATATTTTTAGAATCTTTCTCATCTATGTAGTTTTCTTCTGTGCAACTATCTATACCATCATCAAAAGAAAAAATACAATTTCCTAGATCTTGATCATCAATGTAAATAGGAAAATTGTTAGGACTCTGAGGATCACTCACGGTATAGGCTAACCTCGTTTCCCTATATAACCTAGTAAGTTGCCCACCAAATATAGGAATTGTGGCATAAGTCATGTCCAGTTGAAGGGATCCCCCAAGTTTGGCTACCCATGACCTTGATAACAGTAATCCATATTTTGGGAGGATATCAGCAATAACTACATCCATTAGAACACTTTTGACTGGGACCTGTGCAAGGGTGACTACTAAATCTTTTATCATACCTAAGAACTTGACTCTTCTTGAATAAAAAGAGTAGATATCTCTGTAAGGTCGGGTGATCTCAAGGCCTAGTATATCCATAATATCTTTGGGCATCACATTATGTGAAGCTACAGAATCTAGCATGCAGTTATGAAGCAGTCGATCATGCACATTTAGGGTGATATAGAAAGGGGCAACGGTGTCTCTGGCGCCCTTGAAATGTGGAACGAAAGTGATATTTGGCTTGTCATCTTTCAAATTTATTTCATCTGATTTACTTTCTTGATCCGAACAACCTATCACCTTGGTTATTTGTTTTCGATATGCAGGGTTTTTTTCTAATTCAACTAGTGGAATCGGTATTTTGATCCTATTTATTTCATTTTCAACACTAAAACCACCATCACCTTTGTTTGTTTCCCTAGTTAAAACCTCGAGCTCTTTCTTCTCTAACTTATTTGTCTAAGATGACTTATTACTCATGATATTTCTTACCAGTGAGGGTGTCTCAGTTGTCTTGATTTCCCTAGTTTGGGTCTCAACTTCCTTCGTTTTGAGGTTCAGCGAGTCTGCCTCCTTTGTTTTGTTGTTGGATGTTTCAGTCTCTTTAGGGGAAGGCACATATATTTCACCTCTAGGGAGAATTTTCTTTAGTTGAGGAATCGACATAGGTTTTCTTTTAGACCTCAAGTTATACCTCGATTGGACCCCAGCTGTCATGGAATTAGACATTTCTCAACATATAGTGAAGTCATTGTTGTTTATATCATCTTATTCATTTGATGGTTGCGGTGTGTTCAAAGACCTCTCATAATATTCTTTAGTTACATAGGGC